>JANRGW010038837.1:0-18415 GCA_024733675.1 Psilopsiagon aymara | reverse complement strand
GTGGCATGGTTTAGTGTGAGGTGTCCCTGCCCATGGCAGGGGGGTTGGAACTAGATGGTCTTAAGGTCCTTTCCAACGCTAACTATTCTATCATTGTAGGATTTAAGAGGAATATATGTTTAAGCTTACTTGGGCAGATGAGGAAATTTAAAGTTGATTTTCGTATCTCTGAGTTTTATAGACACTGGCCTCAGAAAGAGGGGTGTGTGGCGTGCATATACACATACATATACATGGTGGAAGAAAGGAGATCAATATCACAGGCATTACAGTAGCTGTGGCTTAGTCACTGCTGCTCTTGAAAGAAAAAGAAAAAAAGCACTGAAACCTACTTTCTCAAGCAAGCTCAAAAACTGTCAATACCACAAAGAAGAAAAAATCACTCTCAAGAGGGATCCAGAATTGCAAATGAATCCTTTTATCAGCTTTATTGTTGACTACTTCAGGAAGGTCCCTAGCCAGTGCACCTGCTTTAAAATGGTCTCTGTTCAGCATGAAGTTTTGGGACCCTGCTCAAAGTACTAGAACTCTTTCAGTGCACTGTATCTGCAACCTAAACTCACAGCTGCAAATTCTGTTTCAAAGTAGGCATCTCTAAGCCAAACTTCTGTCTTACTGGCATAAAAAGCATGCAAAAAAGATGAAGCAGACTCTAAAAGTAGTGTTGAGGTCTACTAGGTTTCCTCTAGAAACTATTTACTTGTTTATGTCCAAATGTACCAGAGCAATATTTGTTAGGCTATTCATTCTAGGAACTGTTTGAAGAGAGGCAGAAAATATTCAGGACTCTTAGATGGATGATCAGAAAATTCAGACGATATCCACAATGAAAACACATAATATATTTGTACGCATTCAGAGCAGATATTAGAGTCTGCACTGCAGTAGTACTACTTTGATTTAAACTGCAAAGCTCTCAGTAACTCCAAACCTCTCTTATTCCCCCTGCCTTGTGCATTTTAGCAGTGATCACAACTACTGTTGGCAACAAAATAGAGTATTAGTGACTTTGACCCTTAAAATGGATCAGCTGGTACTTCCCATATTTTACCTAAAAAAATCCTCTGCATTGAGTTCTTCTCCAGCAGAAATCACCATTTGTTTATTTTCATACTAACTAAATATATCCATAGCTTCAGTGGCATGCCAGTTCACTTTTTAACTGTTAAAATGCATTTATAAATTACATTTCTTAATTTGCAAATAAAATTCCTTAAGCACTATATTTGAACTTTTTTTCCCAACTGAAATTCTGCATTATACTTCCAGAAAAATATTTCAGCAGCAGCTATTACACCTCATAGGTCTCAAAGTGTTAAGATTCTCTAATCCAGATAATTTATTTTTTCTTTAAAACAACTTTGTTGAAATTCTGTATCTGTGGTATACTGATGGTTGGAACACTTGCTGAAGACACATGAGAACTGGAGTCATTGATTTTCATCCTACATGACTTCATATTTGGCAGACAGAGAATTTAGGCAGTCTCTGTCCCACAGGGCCAGTACTCTGATCTCTTCAGTTACAGCAAGCTCAAATTTACTCTCTTTCACAGCTGGTTTGATATGTTTTCTACATCACATTTCCTACCTTAATCAAAAGATCACAGAAGGACAAAATTCAACTTTAAAATAGCCTTCACTAGCATTAAAAAAAAAATAATCCAAAAAACGGGATGAAGTGCAATGAAAAAAAAAATATGCAAGGAAGAACAATCACTTGCATGGAAGAAAAAAAATTTTCATCACCATTTGTTAGGGAAAGGAAACAGGTAGCAGTGAGGATTGACAGCAAAATATTGGCATCAATATCTTGTGGTTGCAGTAAAGGCAAGTATATGTTTTGACTGCTCTCCTTTGGATTCTTCCCTACTGATTTGGTTTTTTTCACTCCCACAAGACAGTGCTCAACAGTAAACACAGCTCTTCAGCTGGTTAGTACAGGAGGTTCCTTAAATACTGATGAATATGAGGGAGGAATAATTTCATGCCTATGAAATAATCCATCACCAGCACTGCATTTAATACATCCCAGTATATTGTTTCCTTTTATACAATATTATGTCAGCTTGATTCATGGCCACACTACACAGAAGAGGTAATGAACTGAAACAGCTCATGAGAA
Source organism: Psilopsiagon aymara (assembly GCA_024733675.1). Taxonomy (NCBI): domain Eukaryota; kingdom Metazoa; phylum Chordata; class Aves; order Psittaciformes; family Psittacidae; genus Psilopsiagon; species Psilopsiagon aymara. Next base: position 16,291 of record JANRGW010038837.1, on the reverse strand, counting down.
ATGCAAAAAAAATTAGAAGTGACCAGAGATCTGGAAAATAGGACCTATAACTAATTCTGCATGAATTTGGGTGTTTTAGTTTAAAGGTAGAATACAAGAGGACATAATGACAGTTTTAAGCACTTCAAAACCTATTGCAAAGACAAATGGAACAGTCAGATGAGAAAATAATTCAGAAATCTTCTTTTAACATATTCCAAATACAAGGAAACTGAAGTCCTTGAACAGATTGCTGTTACAGATTACAGACATCCATAGTTAAGGGATTAGAGAGAGAAATGAACAAACATTTGTCCAAATGGTACAGGTACTAATCTCTCACAGGGCAAAATCCCAGAAAAGTGAATTTCTATCAGATCTATTTGTCTCTGATGCCAATATCCAGAATTCTGTCACATCTTGCATATGACTGAACCTCTGCATCCAGGAGAAAGCCTGACTGCCTTTAGGAGGACACCTGCACTCAACAACTTATAACTGCCATAGGAGAAATGAAAAATTACCATTAAGACCTGAAGGAGTTCATCATTTAGGAGCCTTAACACAGGATGAGTGACATTTACAATAAAATTCATTAATAACTATAATTCTTCTAGCACTTAATCTGAAACCCTGAGAAGAACTGTATCTTTGTCTTTCACAAGAAGATAATACCAGGGTTTAAGGGGTTTGAGTGAGAACACAAATACAGGCTCTTCAATGGGCCAATGCAAATGAATGAGGACAGCAGATATATAGTGAGGGCAGTAACACAGCTGTGGAATGCAGAGAACTAATGATTTCATTAGCACTGTGAGCACACAAAAATCCATTCAGTAAATCTAAAAGCAGATACAAGACAGAGATTAACTGTAACTTTCTGAAATTTGTTATATGGAGCTCCTTTACAGAGTATGTTTTTGCTTGTAAATATACATGGAGCTTTCTAAGCTTTTACACCTACTGACAGTTTCACACTTGCTGAGACAAAAATCCTTACCCATAATACTCTTTCCCTGAAGAAGTTCTGACGATAATAAAGTCCTTACACAGATTGTTTGGACAAGTTAGGGTTTTCCAGTTTCAAAAGGCCGAGGTGTTCCACAAAGAAGTCAGAAGAACCCTCCGTAAAAATGCTATGAGGAACAAAATGGTCTGGATTTGTCTCATAGTCTCAGAGTAGTTGAAGACTGTAGATCAGGGGACATACAGAAATGGATAATTTTGCCATCACGGGTAGGATAGGACCTCGAGAAGTTTGATGGGGGTTGGAACTAGATGATCTTAAGGTCCTTTCCACCCTAACTATTCTACAATTCTATGATGCCCAACCTCAAAGGAAGGCAAATATGCAATCAGCCTAGGCTAAATGCTTCTAAGGATGAAGGCTGCTCAACCCTGCTAAGCAACCGGTTCCACAGCTTCACTATCCTCACAAGAAAAAACTGCTTCCATGCCCTTCCCCAACAAGGAGAACTGCAATGGGAGCAGCAGCAGCAGCACCTCACTGCAGCTGATGAATCTTGTTGCCATCAGTTGCAGCTGATGAATCTTGTTTCTGCCCCAGTCGTCCAATCAGTCCTTCAGCTTTCATCTGTGTCTGAAGGGAAATATTTTAAAGTAGCTTTAAGAAAATTATTTAAAATTAAAGCAAAATCAAGGCAAGTCTGAATTTCTTTCCAGTTGAAAAGCAACTGCCAATGACAACTTTTAACAGTGGATTATTTTCAATATTGCAAAATGAACACCAGTACAACTTTTTATCTAGAATAATACTGAGACAAGGGAGGGGGCACAAAATTACAAAATGAAATATATAAACCTTTAGAATCAGTTTTAAGTAATGTTAAGTTTGATGGCTTTGTAACAGTAGCAATGGAAAATTACTGAGGTGCATGATACACAGAAAAAAAAAATAGAGTACAGCCAGAGAACATACTGAGAATTCTTGTAAAAGATAAACCATTTTAGCTGAAATAGTTTTAGGCCCTTATGACCTTAGTACAAAATAAGCATAAGAAAAACAGGATAGAAAACTTGGAGGTAAGGATAAGGAGTACCTGGGAATAGCAGGTGTCCAGGATGGGCTGCAGTTAAATTAACTAGTAAGTAGGACAGGATGATTGCTGTATCTGTGATTTTGTCATGGTTTAAGCCCAGCCGAAACTCAGAAAACCACGTAGTCTCTCTCTCACTCCTCCCCCCTTCTCTCCCCCAGCCCCCAGAGGGAGGGGGAGGAGAATCGAAAGAAGGTAACTCCCACAGATTGAGATAAGAACAGTCCAAAAACTAAAGTATATCACAAACCACTACTGCTGCCACTAATAATAATAATGATAAGGTGTGGGGGACTACGGCAGGTCCATGGACCCCCTGATTGAGGGCATGGAGTCAGGACTTGACCTTGAAGATATTAAAGCATATCCTTGAAGAATGAGGAAGTAGAAGGCATCTAAGGATGGAGCAAACAAGGGAAGTAGTTAACTGCAGAACAAGAACTTGGCAATATAACAGGCTTTCCTAATGCAGCAAAAGATCATCCAATAATATGCTGCTGCCAACAGATGTAACCAATGGCAAAAAGACACTTGTATGCTAGAACTACATATAAACTTGTAACAATAAAGAGAAGCTGCTACTTGATCACCAAAGAATCACGTTTGTGTCGTTTGTCCGTCTCAACAACGACAATAAGGGAAGTAACAAGGGAAGATAATATAACCACTCACCCCAAGCTGACCAATACCTAGCCTGACCAAGCACTGATCTAATCCTTCCTGGTAACTGCCCCTAAGTTTCTATAGTTGGCATGCTGTGCTGTGGTATGGGATATCTCTTTGGTTAGTTTGGGTCAGGTGTCCTGTCTCTGCTTCCTCCCAGTCTCCTCTCCTCCCTGGCAGAACATGAGACTCAGAAAGTCCTTGGTCAGAGTAAACATTACTGAGCAACAACTAAAAACATCGATGATATCAGCGCTGTTTCCAGGCTGAAATTCAAAACCACAGCACTGCACCAGCTACTAAGAAGGAGAAAAATGGCTGCTACTGCTGCACCCAAGACAGGTGTTAATGAACCAATTAAGCTAGCATAAACATGTACTGAGCGTGTTTCAAAGGCTGCCAGAAGTGATGAAGATTGTTGGAAGAAGTAAACAACCCCCAAAGACCACCATCACATTTTTGTATGAGAGGAAACTTTTTAGAAGAATGATGTAACACATAAGTAGCCTCATGAATATGCATGGAAAAATGGATGAGCCGGGGTACTACAGGCCAGTCAGCCTCACCTCTGTGCCTGGCAAAATCTTGGGAGCAGATTCTCGTGGAAGGCATGCTGGGGCGCATGAAAAACAACAAGGTGGTTGGTGACAGCCAGCATGGCTTCACTAAGGGGAAATCCTGCCGGACCAATCAGGTGCCCTTCTATGATGGAGCTACGGAACTCATGGACAGGGGTAGAGCAGTAGATGTCATCTACCTGGACTTGTGCACACTATTCGACACTGTCCCACATGACATCCTTGTCTCTAAATTGGAGAGACATCAATTTGATAGGTGGACCACTTGGTAGATAAAGAACTAGCTGGATGGCCGCACGCAAAGAGTTGTTCTCAATGTCCAGCTGGAAATCAGTAACGAGTGGTGTCCCTCAGGGATCAGTGTTGGGACCGGTCTTGCCCAACATCATTGTTGGTGACATGGACAGTGGGATTGAGTGCGCCCTCAGCAAGTTCGCCAATGACACCAAGCTGTGCGGTTCGGTTGATACGCTGGAGGGAAGGAATGCCATCCAGAGGGACCTTGACATGCTCATGAGGTGGGCTGATTCCAATATTGTAAAGTTTAACCAGGCCAAGTGCAAGGTCCTACACGTGGGTGGGAGCAATCCTAGGCACAGCTACAGGTTGGGCAGAGAAGAGACTGAGAGCAGCCCTGCGGAGAACGACTTGGGGGTGTTGGTCAGTGAGAAAAAGAACAGTGTGCACTCACAGCCCAAAAGGCCAACCATATCCTGGGCTGCATCAAAAGGAGCATGACCAGCACATTAAAGGAAGTGATCCTACTCCTCTACTCTGCTCTCATGAGCCCTCATTTGGAGTATTGTTTACATTTCTGGTGTCCTCAATATAAAAAGGACATGGAACTCTTGGAAAAAATCCAGAGGAGGGCCATGAGGACTGGAGAACCTTTGAAACGAAGATAGTCTGAGAAAGTTGGTGCTGTTCAGCCTGGAGAAGAGAAGGCTGTGTGCAGACCTTATAGCAGCCTTCCAGTACCTTAAGGGGGCTATAGGGATGCTGGGGAGGGACTCTTCATTAGGGATTGTAGTGATAGAACAAGGGGTAACAGATTAAAATGGAGGAAGTTTAGATTGGATTTAGAATCGCAGAAAAGAATCATAGAATAGTTAGGGTTGGAAAGGACTGTAAGATCATCTAATTCCAACCCCCCTGCCATGGGCAGGGACATCTCCCGCTAAACCATGTCACCCAAGGCTCTGTATAACCTGGCCTTGAACACGGCCAGCAATGGAGCATTCACAAGCTCCTTGGGAAACCCATTCCAGTGCCTCTCCAACCTTACAGTAAAGAACTTCTTCCTTATATCCAATCTAAACATCCCCTGTTTAAGTTTGAACCCTTTACCCCTTGTCATATCACTACAGTCCCTAATGAATAGCCCATCCCCAGCATCTCTATAGCCGGCCTTCAGAAACAGGAAGGTTGCTATGAGGTCTCCATGCAGCCTTCTCTTCTCCAGGCTGAACAACCCCAACTTTCTAGCATACCTTATGGTATATTTAAGGAAGAAGTTGTATATTCACTGATTTAAGGAAGAAGTTGTTTACTGTAAGGTTGGTGAGGCACTGGAATGTGCCAGGGAAATTGTGAATGTTTCATCACTGGCGGTGTTCAAGGCCATGTTGGACACAGCCTTGGGTGGCACCGTTTAGTGGGAGGTGTCCCTGCCCATGGCACAGGCGTTGGAACTAGATGATCTTAAGGTCCTTTGCAAGCCTGACTATTCTATGATTCTATGTCACATTGAATAAAAATTGCCTCCTTAAAAACAGTCGTATATGTTAGAATACAGATTCTATCCCAGAAAACAGCCAAGGCACTTACAGAACAGTTGCCCAGTTTTATTTTGATTCAGGTAATATCTTTACATAAACAGCCTGAGAAAATAAAGGCTAAGAATATAAAAATGCTCTTGCGCTTACTGCAGGTTCAAAGCAGTTAAACAAGAAATCATAAATTCCACATTTCAAGCTAAACCACAACAGACAAATAAGACCATGAGAACATTCTCTCTGGATGTCTAGGAGAAAAAAAAAAACAAACAACAAAAACCAGCCAATCACCCAAACAATCAAAAACAAAAGCAAAAAACCAAAACCAATAAGACCACCAAAATCACTGCCCCCAACTTCCCAACTTTTAATTACATCTGTAAGTATTGTTTTTACAGGCTGGTTGCTCCGATAAATCCAGAAGACTTGGTTATTCTCTGCCAATTCCACTATTTTTTCTAGCGGTCTAGAGGCTTAGAAATTCAATCTGGTTTTATTTTCATTTTATAGAGTCAGCGATTGGGTTGGGTTGGAATGGAACGTAAGGATGAATGACCAAGAAAGACATAAACCAGACAGGATGATGGTAAATTTCTAAGAATGTACAGTTTAGATGTCAGCCTCATATTCAAAAGCAAAAATCAAAGCACTAACTAGACAGACAGGTAGGGAAGAGCCTTATTTATAGGCTGATTGCATGCCATGCCATGGAAAAAGATAAAGCAGCCTGTTTACACCTCAATTTCAAAACCAAATTGTCCTTTAACACGAATGCATTACTGACAAACATCTATGGTTACATTCTGTTCTGAAGGGAGAATCCTTAGGAATAATGCCAATAGATAAATCCAGAAGGTATACAGGCATATGCAATTTGTGTGTAGTTGATTAGTATGTTATAAACTTTATAAAGAGTGCACTTTTTCAAATGGACATACAAGTTTTCAATCAATACTTCTGAGCCTTCTGGGACTTCTCCACTGTACTTACTGAATTTATTAAATGATGGTATCGGTTAGTAGTAAGCAAACAAAAATGGGCAAGAGTCTCAACTGAATCATCTGCAACAAGAGTTTAAACAAGCAACTATATATTAAACAACTGTTCAGTGCCACTTCTATAATCTTGCAGAATCAAGATTGAACTAAAAAGTAGTACTGAGTATCAACTATGAATAAACAAATGTCCACAAAATGCAGAAGCTGAAAAAAGGACTGCACATATCAGAAATGGAAAACAAAACTCAATTCCAACCAGGAATTTACAAAAATGTACTAAAGCTTACTGCTGTGCACAAAAAAAAAAAAAAAAAAAAATTAACAAATGAATTAACATACAGATTCAGGATCTTAAACAGATATCCTTCAGAAAAAGGAAGCTTATAGAGACATATCAGAAAAAAACACAGGAAATTTGGGAAGAACTGAAGGTTATCTGGAATACTCAGTAACTGAAGAAAAATTGCAGGTAATGTAAGTATTGAAACTCAAATGATTTCTCCAAATTAGGCTTCTTTGAAGATTTCTTAGGATGAATGATATGTATTCTAAGCCACTCTTCAAAGGCAATAAAAACATGTAATTAGAGGTGTCAAGTGGAGATGTATGTTCATCTCTAACACTGAAAACAATAAATGCTCTGGGAAGAAAAAATGTCTGGAACTCAAACAAAATTCTATTTTCAAAGCATGCACCACCTAGTCTCAAGATAAACAAGATGATTAGTGTTAATAATAACAAAAAAGTATTCTGGAACTGGTGCTAAGTTTGATTTTGGCAGTTACATCTGAAGCTTACTTCATCTCTTGCTCACCATCAAGAGTTTGTTGATTGACAACCAGTGCAAGCAACTCACTGTGATAGAGAAACACTGTAATCATTTGGCTTATGCCTATAGAGGTACATTTATGCATCTGGACCTATGTGCCAAAGATCACCAAATTAGCTTTGATTGGATACCTAAGTCAGTACAGCACATTAGGGACTGAGCAGTCATTCTGCTGGGCCTGCAAGCAAGAAAACACGAAGTAAGACAACAAGTGGATAGGTACATCGGCTTTACTGAAAACATATTGAAACAGCAGTGAGTTAGGCAAAAAGGGAGGTCCTGCAAAAAGTAAAGCAAGAATCAGTGCTCAGCAGGAAAGAGCATTAAACAGAAGTCAGCTAACCAAATGGCTCAAGAACTTTTAACTCCAGGATTTTAGGAAATATTAAGTTAACTTTGCTGTCAGAGAAAGGCATTCACCAGAATAGCATGAGCAGGACAAAGGAGCAAACTTGTATTATTGAGAAACAGCAGGGAGAAAAGGGGAGAAAAGGACTGAAGGGATTTACTTTAAGTTCAAAAAATAGAAGCAAAGAACTAAAACAGTCAGAAACTGACAAAAACCTACAGTTAGACAGAGAGAAAGCAGATATTTTAACTGTTTCTTTTCTGACAACATCGTTCCAATACTGTAGTGAAACCATTAGCAGATTATCCTAGTTATATTTCACAATGTAAATGCCAAAGGAGGTAATGGCCATGTGTACACAAGTATTTCGGTGTGCGACAGTGTGAATACAAAATCCTGTGTTGTGTATATTTGAAACATATATATGAAAAGCCTGTATTATAAAAGGTATATGATCTTAAGCACACTATCAACAGCTTCATATTTTTATGCAAGTAATAAAAGCCAGATTTGCAGGTCAAGGGACAAGATAGTTTGTGAAGGAAAGCAGGAAAGTAGAAGCATGGATGTGGAAAGACAAGGGAATGGTTCTTATCATGACATAGTGTTAAAGTAGAGGAAAAGACAACTGAAATTAGAATAGAAAAACAGAGGAATTTAACAGTAATAACGGGAAAAAAAAAACAAACCCACAAAAAACAAACAAAAAAAACAAACAAAAAACAAAAACAAAACCAAAAAAAAAAAAAACAAAACCAACCAAACAAAAAAGGAATACTGAGGAGGAAATGAAAAAAAGGCAGTGTTAAAAAACACATGTAAAAACCCTCTTAAGAGTAGCTGCCAATGGAGAAACACATCGATTTTTTGCAAGGAACAATCACCACAGGTTACTAAACCATAGACAAATTTGACAAATTAACTCTGATAAAAGTATTAAAATCTGTGTCAAAAATGGAAACAGAATTTTAAAAGCTGTACTTAGCAAAAGTGCTAACCAAGCCAACTGAAAGCACAGCTAATTAACAAGCCCCGAAAATACAGCTCATGGTAACAAGGATCCTGTCTAAGTTTACCACTGCTTCTCTCAGTCGGCACGCTCACTGGGATGACCGTTGATGTAAGCTGTGCCATCACATCTGCAACTTCCTTCTTGACACATGCCAGCAATCAGATGGACCAACAACCACAAGAATCATTGTTACAGCTGATTATCAGCTATCTAATCCCACTGACCCTTCGCAACTATACAATTTACAAGCATGTTATATATCCCTTTTTTATGTACTGTCATACTTTCTATTATCCCCATTTTGCAGAGTAGAAAGACGACTTACTTTTCTATACTAATATTAAGAGGCAAACCAGTGTGAATATTACCATTCCAGTTTTTCTATAAACATCTATTTCTGTTTTGACTCACTGGTTTCAGACCTAACTATTCCTACAACTGAAAACTTACAGTGTTGTTGGGTTGTTGTTTGGTTTTTTTTTTTTTTTTTTCCCAATGCCTTTGAACATAGAGAATTGCATGTAAAGATTCTGTGGTTTGCATATAAGGATTTTTTTATTAGAAGGGGCAGTACAGGGGACCTCCTCTGTTCCTGCTTAAGTTTTCTTCATTTCATAAACGTCAAAGGCTTACTTTAGCCTTTGTTACCGTCCTTTGATTTCTGTACTACAGGGATACACCTTTTTTGTATTCAGATGATTCACACTGATATTAACAGGCCATTAAAAATCCTAGGTGCAATCACAAATAATCTCTTTTCCTTGTACCTGAAACTGAGCTATTTCTTCCCTCTTATAAAAGAGAAACAACATTCTAGCAAAAATACTCAAAAAACATTTTAGGGATTTAACTGTAGTCCCAATGAAGTTGAAGTCTATTAAAAATTCTCAGTCAAGTCGGCCTCTCATTGTAAAAATAATTAGTTTAAATTTTGTCACAAATGTTGACAGCTTTTCAAATTGCAATGTTCATACCATAGTTATTACCATAACTATAAAATTTCATGGAGAAGGACATCTTTCAGGATTCTGCAAATTTTTTCGATGAAATCCATCTTAATCACTTTGTCAGCCCATAGCAAGACGCAACAAACTATGCTGTTTTTCATACCTCATTAAATATTCCTTCAAGTTCCTGGACAAGTAAAGGGCACATTAAATTATAAACATATGCAGCTTCATTATTTCAAAAGTAAAATTATATTTCAAAAAATAATTTTAAGTTGTTAAGATTTAAGGAAATAATTTTCACTATTTTCAAGCTGGACTTCATGCCACCAATCACAACTCTGTGTCTGGTGATTCAGCCAGTTTTCAATTCACCTCTGCATTCATGCAATCCATACTTCATCAATTTGTCTGAGGACATGATGGGAGACAGTGTCAAAAGCCTTGCTATAGACAAGATAAGCAACATCCACTCTCAACCCTCATCCAGAAAGCCAATGAATTCATTATGGTAGTCTATGAAGTTAGCCAGGTAAAATTTCCTTTCCCTTGCTTCTACCTCTTCTATGCTTTCTTTTTGTATTTGAGTCCAGTGGGAACCTTGTTCACCTATGCAGGCCTCCTGCTGCCTTTGCTTGTTGGGATAGACTATTCCTGAGCTTGGAGAAGGTGATTGTTTAAATCAATGAGGGATCTCTTCTAGAACCCTCTTCTCTCCAGGACTGTATGTATATTCTGTTATATACCAGTGGTACAGACATCATGCAAATATATAGGCGGTAGAGTGGATAATTAAGTATAATGGTCTAAAGTCTGATGCCTTACTTAATGCATACTCCCAGGTTGTCTGTGAAAATGGTGTTTTCCACTCAGGCAAAATGTAAGGTTATTATGGGTATGGGTCTTCCTACATAGGAAAATGTTGTTCATATAAAAGTCAAACTGTGAGAATGCCACAATCGCGGATGCAAATACATGACTTTAGAGATCATCTTATCATACCATTATGGAAGAGAAACTAGACATATTGAAGGTCCGACTTCAAAAGGAAAGAAGGGGGAAAAAAAGGTATGTATAGGATTAATTCATTTCCCTGCTGAAGGCTCAGAGGAGCTCCTAATGTGTTTGTTTACACCATAATTTTGAGATACCCGTATCTACGAAGTCAAAATAAGCACCGACTCTTTCCATTCACCATCGGGAAATAAGCAATGAACATACTGATAGGAGCAGTCCTACTGTTTCAATAAAAGAGACTATAACATTTTTAATACATGCATATATATACACTTAGAGGTGTATATACTTTTTTCCCCAGACAAAAATACACATATATGGGATATATATAGGGTAAAGTATGTAAGTTTTTTATGACCTTGATACCATGGTGAAAAAAATTAGCTCTTTTGAGATGATGAGTTGCACCAGTTTACCTTGTTAAGTATGTTGTCGACTGAGAACATCATATTGCTACAACTAAACTAGGTTAGTCCAGCTTTTCATGTAGGGACTTTTGCGCGACTGCATGTGAGGACAGAAAATCCCATGTTTGAAATCAGTTCTACAGACTCCTATGGACTTTTTTAAGCATTATGTTTCAGTTTCCATGTTCTTACATGAAGACGATGCATGCACCAGATAATTGTTTTAAATAATTTTGAAATTATTCAAAATATGCAAAGTATGGCATAGCTGTTAAAACGGTTCAGATTTTATTCCTAAAAGCCACTTCGAAGTTCATAAATTGACTGCCAGTCTCTAAGTGATAGAAGACAGATTTTTTTGCTTTCTTCCAAGGGTCAAAAATGATATGACAGATAATGCTGGCACTGGAATGGGTTGCCCAGGGAAGCTGTGAATGCTCCATCCCCTGCAGTATTCAAGGTAAGGATGGAGCTTTGGGTGACATGGTTTAGTGGGAGGTGTCCCTGCCCATGGCGGGGGGATTTGAACTAGGTGGTCTTAAGGTCCTTTCCAACCCTAACTATTCTATGATTCTATGTTCTATAATTGGTGCTCGCTGAAATGGCTCAGTCTGTGGTCCTATGAGCTGAAGAATAAACCAACTGGCAAAACAGGAGCCTGAAGAGTCTTTTTTACAGAGCAATAGTTCAGATTGTCAGGTAAACTGGAAGACACAGTAGTAAAGAATAAGCTGTTCAAGAGTAAATTGGACCCAACAGTTGAATCCTCAATGATCCTGAAAGAGTCCTCATTTGTGCTAAGTTGCCTAACTCCTACTGACCAATTCCCTATTCATTGTCAGGAAGAGAACACTCCAGGCTAGACACAAGTTTTTCACAGAAAGTATGTAATTAAGCAAGAGAATAAAAGAGAACCTTCAGGAGTCAAATAATAGAAACTTGCTTAAGTTAACTTAGGGCAAAATTCTGAAATAAGCCTGCAAGGAGATTCAGATTGCCTAGCTGCTTCATCACAGTAACAAAAACTGGCAAGTCTATTCTCAGTTTTTCAACCAGGTGTCTCCATACAGAGGAGAAACACAGAACTTACGGAAAAAAGCATATAGCAAAAAGACATTCTGTCACCCATTAAAAATCAGGCTTTGCTACTTGTTTAAGGGAGAATTTAGAACAGTTCTTTTACTGCAAGGCAGCAGCTTTAAAACAGCTGACAAAATTGCAGGTTCCCAGACTACAAAGAGGTATGAAAATGGTATTCAAAATGTCAGTGGCATCTACTTGATGAACTATAGAATCATAGAATCATAGAATAGTTAGGGCTGGAAAGGACCTTAAGACCATCTAGTTCCAAACCCCCTGCCACGGGCAGGGACACCTCCCAGTAAATCATATCACCCAAGGCTCTGTCCAACCTGGCCTTGAACACTGCCAGCAATGGAGCATTCACAACTCCCTGGGCAATCCATTCCAGTGCCTCTCCACCCTTACTCTAAAGAATTTCTTCCTTATATCCAATCTAAACTTCCTCTGTTTAAGGTTGAACCCATTATCTGTCATCCTATCACTACAGTCATTAATGAAGAGTCCCTCCCCAGCATCCCTATAGGTCCCCTTCAGATATTGAAAGGCCGCTATGAGGTCTCCACACAGCCTTCTCTTCTCCAGGCTGAACAGCCCCAACTTTCTCAGCATATCTTCATATGGAAGGTGCTCCAGTCCCCTGATCATCCTCGTGGCCCTCTTTGGACTTGTTCCAACAGCTCCATGTCCTTTTTATGTTGAGGACATCAGAACTGAACACAGTACTCCAAGTGAGGTCTCATAAGAGCAAAGTAGAGGGGAAGGATCATCTCCCTCGACCTGCTGGCCACTTCTGATAAACAATTATGTACATTTTTGAAAATGGGCTTTCAGCATAACAGAGTATTTATTAAAGGTGGGAATATGATAAGAGAAATTATGAAAAAATATCTAGGAACAGATTTATAAGTATATATCTCATAAAATGCAATTCTTAGGGAAGATATTATTGAATTGCAGTTACAAAATTAATCTTTCATTTAATATTATATTCGTTGAACATATCTTAGGACTGGAACATTTAATTGTTTGTGAACAGCTTCAGTGCTTTTACAGTTAAAAGCAAAAAATTTTTAAAGTTATGAAGATAGAAACAAGATTACTAATCATCCTGCTAACTGGATTTAATGATTGTACATTGTATGCTGTAACTGGAATCTTAATGATGGACTAAAACCCTTTGTTCTGTGTGTACAGAATTCGTCACACCAAATTCTAGGTATTTTGGAGAAATGCCTAAAACAAAAATGTATTTGTACTAACCCCCCTAAGAGTTCTGTGAGCAAAGATAGGGATCTGCAAAGGAAATGGAGATTAACTGACCCTTGACTCTCAGTCAGGTAAACACAGATTCCAAACCAGAAATCCAACAGAGAAATGATGTAATAACAATTTTGGATAAATATTTCCCAAACATTAAAGATTTGAACTTTAGGGAAGCTTTTTATTATTTCTTTACTAAGCACAGTCAAAAATAAAACTTCAGAAAATATAATTTGAAAACATACAGTCATTAGAAACACAGAAGTTGGCATTAAACTCTGACAATAGCAAAGGCCAGCCTCATTACCAAGCTAGAGGAAGCGGGTAAGACAGCAACAGGCAGTGAACAAAGAGAAAAGTGGCCTGTGCTTGAAATGGTACAAAAAGGCAGAAATAGCAAAGAACAGAAAAGGGAAGAAGAAAGCAATGGCATCTCACAGCCTGCTCACAAATCACAGGACTCCCTGCCTCAACCACTGTGTGTCCTTTTCACATAGCGTCCATCTAACTTGGGTCTATCACAGCTGAACATTCCTAACTGTGAAGATTCAGGTAGCGATCTCTTCCCAGAGTCATAATTTGTTAAACTCAGTCATAACTTGTTAAACTAATATAACTATGCTAGTATGCACATCTTATCCAAGCATATGCATTCATTAATAATTCTCTCGTCATTCAGACAAAAATCCCCAAAAAGCTTTATCTGGGGGCACTGAAATGCCAGTGAAAATTGAAGACTTAGTACTGTCCCAGATGTGACATCCACGCCATCACCAACATCATAAACATACATCCTAACACATACAAAAAACCAATTTTAATACTATGAAAATTAGTAAATAGACATAAATCTTCTGAAAATTAAATACACATATGAATAGCCACAGGCTACTGGAAATGTAGTTTACATTTATAGATGTAAAGGTTCCTTACAGGTGCAGGTGTTCACAGAATTTCTCAGAATTTAACTACGAGTTAAAACATTATATATTTCTGATTTTGGCACTAGATTTGTTTATGCAACTTCCCAACTTAATAAAATCTAAGATGCCAAAGGGATGGAGTTAGATGCCATAAGGTGTCATAAATAAAAATAAGCGCTCCCCAGAAAGCAGCAAGTTTCCACCTTAACGAGCTCCACTCACTTATTTTCTCCTGCTTTTCCTAACATCTCTCTACCAAAACCTTTCTTTCATTTAAAGGAAGGTGTGTGCATAGTTACCGACACCTGCCCCAATGTTAAGTTGCCTGTTTTGTTTTTTTAAGTTATCCAAAAATGTCATTGTGGGGTGGGGTGACACCCACACAGAGTGGGTTTCCTTTTTTGGCAGACTTCTTTCCACACTTTGTAAAAGCAAGGTTATTTAAGAAAGGATACATTTATTTGATTTTTAGCATGCTGATATTTATGACTCAGGCTTCACTATGTTAAATTAGAGACAACTCGTATTTCAGAAGCACAAAAAAAGCATGTGGTTTGTTGAGTTTTTTCAATCAGAATATTATTTTGGGTAATTCTGTCTTGTTTACACCTAAAAAGCATCCCAAATAATTATGTGGGCAGAAACAAAAGTATGAGCATTCTTCTGAATACTTATATTTGTCATGCACAAATTCAGAAATACATCTTCTTATTATAGTCTGTTATTCATAAAATTAGCACTGAATTCCAAAACAGGAGTGCCAAATCAGAATATAAGCAGACATACTCCTACTTTTTCATTTGTTTGTTTGGTTGGTTTAACCCACTGTACACAGATGGGGTCATCTGGCATCATTCTCTCTACAGTACTCATACTGCCTCATGTTAGACATCTTACAGGTTTTGTTTGTTTCTTCCAGGGGAAACAATATCTTTTTGTGTGCTTCTTTGATATCTGTCTATAGTCTTGTTTTCATACATCTTGAGATTGGAAGTACTTGGGCAAGAAAAAAAAGCAAAAAGAAACACAGAAAAGAGAGAACATCACTGCTGAAACAGTAACACAGGCTACAACCAGGGGAGACTCATTCATAGAAAAAGAACTGATAGCATTCTGTTTGGAAGATACTGATAACACAGCAATGAGGTCCCCAGTTTAAGAAGGAGTAACCCTCCTTAAGTTGGCAAATAAACCCTTGTAATACAGCCAATAGGAAGCACAAATCATGCTTACTTGTAACCACCAAGTTTAAGCTGATTCTGTTAAAGATGTTTGTGTGAGGGGAAAAAAATAAAAGATATTAATAAACAACGTAAACACAGACATGAAATATGTTGTCCTAGGCTACACAATTTTGAATGTGAATTTCATTGGCGCCAAAACATGTCTTAGATTTGAGGCTGGAAATAATAGATTCAGAATACTGAAAAAAACTCTACGCTCTGCAGCCTGTCCTCAAATATTAAAAAGGTTGTGGAATAGCAGCAGTTGGATTTGGCCCTTTCCATCTGTGTTATTTTTCACATTTTCTGTTCTGGGCCAACACTGCTTTCCAAAGTGAGACATACAAAACAGCATTAGATAAAACGGGTAGATAGATTTCCAAAGATTAATGATTTCTCAGACTTACTATCCATGATACCACATTCCGACAGGGCAGGATAGCCATGAGAAATATGCAGTACCTGCATCTGCAAGCACACAGCCAAAATTCCTGAAAATGAAGCTAACAAATCTCTTATGCTTTCATTAATTACCTATTCTATTTCTTTTTGTATAGAACCACTTTGCAAGTTAAATTGAGGCAGTGCCTACGGCAGCATCCCATAGCACTAAGGAATTGATTATGGTCAATTGCTGAGGTGAGTAGGTCGAGAGAGGACGCCTTCAACACCAGAGCTGGGAGGAAGCTCAGCGTCCAGGAGCCTCAACTCAGAGAGGAAATAGCCACCAAGGCAGCCTCAAGTCCTGGACAGGACTTGCCCAGGGGCCAGCAGCTCAGCAGGGAGCGGCGCCAGGAGGAGTGGTGCCAGCCCTGACAGGGTAAAAACCTGCCCCTGTGTCACTTTTAAGGTGTCAGGGAAGCTGAGACGAAGCATCAGTGTTTGCTCCAGGACCAGACTGTGCAGGGGCATCAAGCTTTCATTGTAGTTCATGGAGGAAAGGAGTCTGTGTCATGGGTTCAGCAGTAGCAGTCATTTTTCTCCTTCTCGGTAGCTGGCGCAGCGCTGTGTTTTTGACTTTCAGCCTGGGAGCAGTGCTGATAACACCAATGTTTTTAGTTATGGCTTACTGACTTTTGGTGTGGCCAAGGACTTCCTGAGCTTCATGCTCTGACAGGGAGGAGGGGAAGCTGGGAGGAAGCAGAGGCAGGACACCTGACCCAAACTGACCAAAGAGGTATTCCATACCAC
>JANRGW010038835.1:0-10925 GCA_024733675.1 Psilopsiagon aymara | reverse complement strand
CACCGCCAGCGATGGAGCATTCACAACTTCCCTGGGCAACCCATTCCAGTGCCTCACCACTCTTACAGTAAAGAATTCCTTCCTTATATCCAATCTAAACTTCCCCTGATCAAGGTTGAACCCGTTACCCCATGTCCTATCACTGCAGTCCAACCGATTGTTGTCTTTGCTTCTTGAGCAGTGTATTTAACCAGTAAAAAGCATGGAAGAGTTCCAAGTTGATTGGGGAAGGAGACAGAAACATGTGTGGTGAGCGCAGTGTGGCTTTTTAATGCATGTGAAAGATGAGGAATAAATACTGTGCTAGTTCTGGCTGCACTCACTTGCTAATGGCTTTAAGTGTGCTGCTCATTCCAGAGAGCTACACATCGAAGAACTCTGAAGATGATGAATCCACAAAGGAGTCCAAGCGATTGATCCGGAAGCGCCGGCGAAGTACAGACGACTACAGTGAGGAGGAGGGGGAGGAGGAGGAGGACGAGGGGCGGCCTGTCCGCAAACGGCTCAACCGGATCGAAACAGATGAGGAAGACACCCTTGAAAACACCAATGATGACACAGAGAAACCTGCTCCTGCAAATAAGCTGCCAGCACCCCAAGCTCCTCAAGACAACAGCAAGAAGCAC
Source organism: Psilopsiagon aymara (assembly GCA_024733675.1). Classification (NCBI taxonomy): domain Eukaryota; kingdom Metazoa; phylum Chordata; class Aves; order Psittaciformes; family Psittacidae; genus Psilopsiagon; species Psilopsiagon aymara. The sequence continues at coordinate 10,299 of JANRGW010038835.1, read as the reverse complement.
TGCTACCGGATAGAAAGCGACGACGAAGATGACTTTGATAACGTAGGGAAAGTAGAGAGCCCTTTGGACTACAGCCTGGTGGATTTGCCTTCCACCAACGGACAGAGCCCAGGGAAAACCATTGAGAACTTGATTGGGAAGCCAGCTGAGAAGACCCAGGCCCCTAAGGACAGCACGGCCAGCGCCAGCCTGGCCCCCAACGGCACGGGGAGCGGGCAGGAGGCGGTAGGGCAGGAGGAAGATGAAGATGAACTCTTGCGAGTGACTGACCTTGTTGATTACGTCTGTAACAGTGAACAGTTATAAGACTTCCATTTTTTTGTGCTAATTTATTCCACGGTAGCTCATACCAGCGGGCCAGTTCTTAAAAGCTGTTTTATTTTTCCTAGAAAACTCGCCACTACAGTATCACTTTTTAGAAGCAAGAATTTCACCACTCCTGCAGTCTTTTCTGTGAAGTGACCAGTTTTGAACTTTGAAGATGAATTGCTGTAAATTCCCTCTCTTTATCCCTTCCTCCCCTTCCTCCTTCCAAGTCCATGGTCCTGGGTAATTTCACTCACAAAAACCTTATAACAACAAGAGATTTGTATATTTTTGACTTTATATTTCCTTGAGTGCATACAAATTTGTGGAAATGGGTGGCCTAAGAAAGCATTCCAAATCGGTCAGGGCCCAAACCGGAGCGGGGGTGGGTTTGGCTCAAAGCGGGGTGGGTGGGAAGGGGTGGGTGCAGAAGCACTTGTGCTTTAGCTTTTTCATATGAGATATATATTATATTTAAATGTTCACAACTTAGATGACAACTTAACAGACAGGTAAAAAGATTAATGTCTGTACTGTCGCATTTTGTGAGTTGTAGGTTAACAACCATAGCTCATTTTAGTAATCACCTTCATGGAGATGCAGTTTTGATTTTGAATACTGGAGGCAAACAGAATCCTTAGAGGCCAAGAAGGTACCATAAACAAGAACTCTACTATCCATTATGACTTGCAGACTTTCCTAATAAACATCCTTTAAAGTGTTTGTACAGTAAAGTGTACTGTAATGAAGTTTTTGGCAGTCCAAACATGCTAGCCATCAATCTCGAAAGCTGTCTCATCCGATGCTCCTCGATGCACAGTGTCTAGAGGGAGGATGTATCAAGGTGAAGCTATGTGTGAGCTGGATGGCATCTTGACGTGCTGGAAGCTTGTACAGACACAGAGAAGCCTGCAGTAGCTGCGTGGCAGCTTGAGTTTCACCGTGTTGGAGTATTCCCAGCGAAACCCGTGTGTACAAACAGCAGTGACCACCAGAGTGACAGTGCATCAGAGGATTGAGGGATTTACAACTAAACCACCACTGGTCCATTCATGTCCTTAATATCTACTTCAAATTGAAGTAAACAAATGGAACAGTTTTCCTTTGGGAGGTTTTCTGTTTGGGGTTTGTGTGTGGTTTTTGTTTGGCTTTTACTTCTCTGCCTGGATGTTATTAGCGGGTTTTGAATGTAGTGTTGGCCTTTGGCCACTGGATTCTCTTAATCCGTGTTAATAATTGTCCTGTGACCCAACTGGTTTCAAGAAGGCAGTGATCCTGAGAGAAAACACTCTGCTCCAAGACATCCCATCACCTTCTGAGTGGGCATGAAGTGGTCTGTGCTCTTACTCAAGGATAGGACAACCCCAACCATCATGGGGCATATATACAGAGCTGATGTGTTTTGGGTAGCATTCAGCCTTCTCTTTGCTCAGACTTGAGATGCAGGCTGTAGCATTTGGTGTAGCACAGAGACAGCTCAGATCTGCCAAACACTGCAGTCCAACAAGGTCACATCTGTTAATCCTCGTGCTCTGAGATTGGGATTTTTGACTGGTGTTGATGTCCATTGCCGGCAATGGATGCACCAAAACTGCTGCTGCCACCAAGGAGTGAGTTCTCCTTCCCCACCCCATCCCCTTCCATTATACTGTATTTCCTAGTATGTCATGAAGCACTTATGTTCTCTTGTCATTCAGCTGGCATTAGGCCTTCACTAAATACCTCTCTAGAAACCCTACATCCCCCAGCTGCCTGCCTTCTGGCCTTGGAAGTCAGGGCTTTGTTTCCCCATCTCTTCCTATCCAAACCACTCTGTGACTCTTCCTCGTCTGCGTTCCAGCAGTGCACATATCCTGCTGTAGAGCTGGAATCACATGGAGCTCACTGTCTGCTGTGCTAAGCAAGCTCGTACCTTAAAAACAAATGAGAAATCACTCTGAATGAGAACTTGATTCCATTAACAATTAACTCTTTTCCCACCTTACTGCTGGTAACGAAGTTTTCATGAACTTTCATTCCTAAAACAGGGCACTGAAAAGCCACAGAAGCATAGGATGAAGTTCTAAAACGCATATGGTAGCATTTTAAGCTACTCTAGTGGTATTCTTTGCTTAACTGATGCATAAATGTAGTGCTGCTACGTTTCTAATACACTTGTGTTTTAAACCAAGCAAGAACATGGGTTCTGCTTCTCAATGTTCATTTCTAATACTTGCCGTGGAAACTGATCCATGTGCGGGTGATGGATTCTCATTTGATTTGGCAGTGCCATAATCTCTTTTGCTGCCTGATGGAGCCTTTATTGTCTGATCAGTGCTGTAGCAACCGTTCTTACTTGTAGAGTCACCCCAAATGTTAAGTACATGGTGGGTGAGTAATTGTGAACATAGGAAAATACAAAAGAGTTGAGTTACTGAATATACCAACCAGGAAAATACTGAGTTAGGGACTGATGTCACAGAAGGAAAGACCAGGAAGCAGGATTGGAGCACTGAAGCTTAAATCAGGAATGGCATGTATTAAAAGCATGGAATGACAAGTTGTGCCAAAGTTTCACTTCTCAAAACCCAGCTTTTCTCTCTTCTAAGAAGTCACCTGTGGTACCTGAGACAACTTCATCCCCCTGGATTCCGAGTTCCCTCTTCCACCGGAGGAATGGTGTGTGAGTTTGATCTGCAGGAAGTGCCCTTCAGGAAGTCCCAGCAGCTTCAAACTCTTCTTTCATTCCTTTCTAAGGAAAGTGTACAATCTCCTCTTGGGAAAGATGCCATTTTCAGGGTTCACATGGGCAGTGTGTGTATGTGATTCCAGAGGGGAAATGTCCTCCTGGTGTCCCTACAGTCTTGTGCTCTTCTCTGTACTTACGAGATCAGAAGTTAAATGCTTTCAGTAGTGATCTTCAGGTGGCTTTGGCCCAACAGGAGGCACAGACCATAAGAGAATTAGGGATTACTTTACCATAATGGATTTAGAAGTACAAGAAAGGCTATCAGCTGAATGCACAAAGCATCTATTTCACACAGGTTGTCTACTAAAAGCTTTCTCTTTGACTACGTACTCTTTGTAGTGTAACCAATGGGGGAGAAAGAGACTTGATGTCTACGTGCAGCTTAAGTAGCACTGGTGAGGGGAAGAACCTGTAAACTGAGTGGAGAAATGGACTTCTTTGTGTCACCAAGATAAACGATGGCCATTTGTGTGACTGTGAGCAACACTCAGTGCACAGCAGGTCTGCTCTGTAATGAACGTGGTGTGTTCATCCAACCAGAGGGTGGTAGAACAAGGAACTCAGTTTCACCACAGCTGTCTTTTGATAATTGAATCCTCTAAACCTGAGCATCTTGGTTTAAACATGGAAAATGATGACATTGAGCTACCAACCCCCCCCCTCGTGTTGGAATCCTATAGGAAGGTCAGTGCTGACCTTCCAATCAACTCACTGCCAGTTGGGCTTTGTACATCTTGAATTACGTTGTGAAATTACTGCTTCTTCCTGGGGTTTATTCTTTAGTGGAAGGGTTTGCTCTGTTCTAACAGCACCTGAGAGGAACTGAGATGCTTTTGCCCTGAACTGCTTGTTTATGAAGTGTGCATTAACGTGTCTCAGTTCCTCTTCATACAACAGGGGGTAATGGCTGAGCTGGGCTTGTTTTCTGTTCACTCCTGTTTCCGATGGCTGTGTCTGAACCCTTGGTTAAAGACCTTACACATAGAACCTCAAGGGGAAAACACTGTGTTCACAAAAGGATAAACCGTATGGCAGAAGTGTTCTGCTTTGTCTTCACCTGCGCCATTTGGGCTCCATTGGTCTCCAGCTGCTCTTTAACAGCTTGGATTGCACATTGTCAGGGTGTCCATTCTGTACCTCTGGTTTCAGGTGCTTATAACTTGGGGTTTTCAGATCTCTTCGTTAGGAAAGCCTGGTCTCAACTTTCAAATGATTGTTTCAAATGCCATTATTTTCACTCACTTCTTTTAGAAAAAGGATTTTTTTATGGCATCTGCTTTTTAAATTCACTTTGGACACAGGAATTCCAATAAATGATGGCAGTGATGCCAGCCTCAGAGCGCTCTGCTGAAGAGATTTGTATCATCTCATTCAAAAGGGCAATGCATAGGCCTTGCAAATGGGGTTTGGTACATGTGCAGTGACTACTGTTCACTATTGTCGTGTGGATGTGATGTGCAGTGAGCAGCCAAGGTGTGTATGTGCATTTGACATAGGCTCCCAATTCACTGGGTATAGGAAACCCTACCTATATATAAATATATATATATATATGAGCAAATGTCTTCAACCAGAACAGTCACTTTTTGAATGTGATGGGGGAAAAGCTCCAGCAATTCATGTGAAGGAGCCCAACTGCAATTCCTTCAGTGTTTAAAAGGAAGGAATGCATTTAGGATGCGTTCCTGCCTTAGGAAGAGAAGTATTTAGGATGCTGTGTGAAGGATTTGCAGGATCAAGCCCACATATCCCAGTAGCCTTTTCTTCCTCCTTTTCCCTAAAGCAATAGGGACTGTGTCTCACTTAGAATGTTGGAAGGCAGAAAAGAGTAAATCCAACAGGAATTATCCTTAGGGTTTTTTTTTCCATTATATACTGGTGTAAGGAATTCTGTGACTAATTTTTGGTGCTTCATAGTGCAGTACCCAATGTGAGACCTATTCTGCCTTCAGGAATAGTTCTCAACTGAAGCTGGACACGCAGCAGTTGGGGTATGGATGGTTACTAATCACTTCTGAAAACACTCTTCACTTACTACGCTCTTCCTTTAGGTGTAACTAACTGAGATGGTTCCAAACAGCAAAACCCCATGTGCTTGGGACTTGGTTATCCCAATGCTTCAGAGTAATTTAACTTATTTTGTATATTGCAGAAGATGTATATTGCTTAGTTTGATGCTTAGAGAAGATTGTGTACAGCTGCTGGGGGAAAGAATAGAACGCTCTAAAGTAGAGAAGAGGGGTTTATAATTGAAGATGCGGTGTAAAGGCTCCGGATTGAACTGCAATGAAAAGCAAGTCCTACACCTTGGGTTTATGACTATCATTTGTAACTGCTGGCACCCCACACCCCAGCTGAGGAGCAGGAGAGGGGACAGTAGAGCAGTTTAGGGCACACGTGCTCGTGTGTCTGTGGATAGATCTGCAACTGCTACGTAGAACCCCAAAGGTTACTAAGGAGAGCTGGGCAGAGCTGCTCTGCCGGTCAGTTGGTTTACTCGTGCACTTGGCAGCACTTTGTGTATAGTCGGTCTCACTGGTTCCCCAGGTGCAGACAGAGCTTGCTCCTGCTGGTGGACCAGCAGCAGGAGATGGGGAATAGATGGAGGGAAGTGGAATGGAAATCTGGGTATGCAAACCCATGCCTTTTGCAAGACGGGTCTTGGATAGGCCTAACAATGACTTCTGACTCACTGGATCCAGTGGAAGGTCTGTTTAGGAGAATCATCCCCATACCCTCCTTTTCTCATCCTGACCTTCACAGTAACAGGAAAAGCTACTCGAGGTCTCCCTCCTTGTGGGAATCGGTGATGTCCCATCAGTGCAATGGGGATGTGGAGAAAATCAGGATTGGTCCACAGTGTGTTATGACAGTGTTTGCCTCTGGGGACGTGGTTGGAGCCTGCACAGTTTGCTTTGTTGTTCGTTCCTCTTGCTGTGTCCCACACAACTAAACTTAGTTTGTCAGAACGATTCCATTCAATGGGGATAAAGTCCTTCTACTAAAACATACAATAGGCCTAGTTACCAGTGCACCATTTGTTAGCTAGAGCAGTTAAAAGTCCTTAATGATACTCATCTGCTACTCAAGCTAGTGGCAGAAAAGGAAATCAACTTATAAAGCTGTAAGCCTTGTTTAGTTTTCCACTTCATACTCGGTATATGGACTCTAAACCTCTTGTACAGTATCTTACTCCTCTACTATACTCATTAAAGTGGTACTCCTCCCCCTGACTCACATGGAAACAATTTGTTGGCAATGCCAATGTGGTTGCCTGTTCCTGCCTGTGTCTCACGACCCTCCTACAGCAGCCAGGAGATGGTGTGTGACACCGTTGTCCATGCACTCACATCAGCACAGGTCCTGTGTGTGGCACGTGGGGCATGTTGAATGTCCCAGGTAACACAGGACAGGTCACTTGCTGCTAAACCTTCTGTGAGAACTGGAGCAAACCTGCCAGAAGGGTCTCTTCAGACTTAAGATCTGCTCACATGAAACATGGTTTTGTCTCATTCCTGTGCTTGCAAAGGAAGCTGGAGCTGCGTAAACCAGTCTCACAGTTGGCCTCAGTTCTGTTTCCTTTAGGAATCAACATGGCAAGTTCCACTCTCCAGGTTGAGTTGAACCCTCGTGTTTCTTGAGTCCTGGAACCTTGGTTTTTCAGTCTCTCTTCAATCATGACCTCCTAAAGAGAAAGGACTGAGGGGGAACACACACTGTGAGTGTGCGTGTGAGGAGGGGGAGATCCACTGAGCAAACTGGAAGCGTTATTCTCGTTGCACATAAATCAGGTGGTGCTTTCACTGTCGTTCCCCCCCGGCCACACCAGGAATAGCACGTGCATGTAGAACACGATGCATTCCAACGCCTTCAGATGGAAGTCACAGTGGCTTCAGTGCTCAAAGGGTTTATTAACAGCTCCTGGTTTGGGATTCGCAGCCCACCACTATTGAAATACTGTATTCCTTGTAAATGAAGTCAAAAGAAATCATCATGTTAAGGCTGGTGCCAATATTTTTGTTAATGACTCGTTCAGCGTTGTCTCTCACTACAGTCTGGTCAGAACTCTTTGTGTATAAGCTGGGCCTGAAGCCATTTTCTAGCTGGGGGCCTTGTTGTGTAACTTTACTTTCATAATGGTTTTTTTTTTTGTTATAATCTCTACTGTCATTTCTTTCATATAAATATGACATGTAAATTGTCATAATAAAACCAACATTGAAATAACACCATGGAGAAAGTGTATTGAGGAAACAAGTGGGGTTTAGTAGTCGCACGAGTAGCTGGCTGCTGCATCTCCCTCCTCTGCCTGGCGTGGGAATGGGTAACTAACTCCTGGTTTATGTTGGGTTTCTTATGGCAGCTCAGCTGATGGAGCTTTTCCTCCTCTGACCAGCTCTGGGGAAGAGCTGCTGGATTGGTTGCAGTTGTGACGATCTCTGCATGGTTTTTATAGCTCATTTCGTAGCGCTGTTGCTCCAGCCAACAGCTTGACCAGGGTTCAGTGCTTGCCTTGTGCTGCAGCATCCTTTCTGCTTGCTGTTGGAGTTGTGTAATGGCTGAATTAGTGGTGGATTCTTACAACTAGGGAGGAAATCCAGCTGGTTGTTACCAGTGTTGGTTTGCAAGGGTCAGACCTGCAGCCAGCACCATCCCCAGCCATGCTGTTCCAGACACATCCATGTGGTGCTACTGAGAGAGGAGCGAGGGTCATTTCTTCAGGCTGAGGTGTGTAAAACTGCTAACTGGAAGCCTGCAGAGAAGCACTGAAGGTGTAGATCTTCTGCCATGTGGCTGTGGCAATGGACATCCATGATGGTTTAAGGCTTTAACAGGAAAAAGACAGGGAGAGAGAAGTGAATCAAAGAAAAATGCCCAGAGAATTGCTGATGATGCCCCATCCCTGCAGTGTTCAAGGCCAGGTTGGACACAGGGCTTGGAGTAAGCTGCTCTATGGAAGGTGTCCCTGCCTGTGGCAGGGGCTGGAGCTGGAGGAGCTTTAAGGTCTCTTCCAACCCAAAGCACTCTGATTCCCTGACTCTTATGAAAAGGGCGGCTTCTCTTTATGTGTGTGGTTACAGTCAAGCTACTGTGTGTTCCTGTAGGGAGGAGACACTGCTGTGAAATCCATCTTCCGTTTGCTTTTCTGATGGATTCTGGGTGTTTCAGGATTAACCAGCTCTGCACTGGCATCACTGGAGAGAATCAAGCTCCCTTGGGTGGGAAGTCTTACCTTCTGTCCTGTGGTGACTCTTAACTCTGGAGGTACCTGCTGCTCTGCTTTGCCTCTAAACACAGCTCTGGAGGAGCACATCACTCTTGGACATCCAATATTCAGGCACTGGAGTGGATCCTGACTCACTTTTTAAAGCTCTTCTAACTGAGGAAGAGAGCTTTGAAATGGTGCCATTCTGTTCTGTTCATAAGCCCACCCCTCCAAACCTCTACGAGATGCAACACTCAGCACTGAGGTTTGAAGTATCTGGATCTTGCAAACAAGGAGGAAGTAGATTTCTCCTTCTCTCTAATGCCTCGGCCTCAAAACCAACTTTCCAGCCTGGGCTTAAACCATCTCCTTTCCTCTCTTCTCTTGCAAGAGTGGTATGTGACAGGAGAGACTCACTTCTGTGTGCAGGAGGGGAAATGAGCTCTGTATCAACTCACTGCAGCCACTTAATTCAACTTCAACCACTCAAATCTTCCTTTAGAACAATCTAAAGGAGCTGCTGTGTGATCTCCAGTGAACTACAGAGACTGTGAGGGCTCTCCATGGCTCATAATGCACAGCTGTGGGAGATAAGAGGGGCTGGACGTGAGCAGGAACAGTGATTTACAACCAAGCGTGGTGGGTGGGTGTTCCCGTGTGTTTCCATCTCTTCCCGCCTGCTGCTGCGGTCCAGCCTGTAATCATGGGTGAATTTTGAAGGTGGGTTTCCAGATGTGGTGGACTTGAAGGCAGTCGAGGAACTTCCTTTTCCTCATCTCCTGTCTCTGCAATTCTCTCCAAGCTATTCCAGCAGTGTTTAAGTATCACTTCCTTGTGGAATTCGCTTTGATTTCGGTCAGGGTGGTTATTTGTATGAGTAACGGTTATGTGCACAATTACAATCCAAAGTGGGATGTGTCTGAGGAGCATTTTAGAAAGCTCAGCCTAAAAGAACCACTTTGTGTTCTTGTTCCCCTGGTTTCTCCACACGTTTTCTATTCCCAATATGTGCTGCTTTGCTATTCAAGACCAGGAAAGTCCAGAGAAGGGAGAGGTGAAGACCTCATTGTGTTAATAATCAGTTTCTGTTTGTGAGAACCAACTGGCTTTACACACAGGTACTGAACGCCTCCTGAAGTGAATTCACACTGACAAAAGAGAAGATTTGAACCCATGCTGATAACCACTGCATGGGCTCTTGGTGAGCATGGATGGTGCTGCAGCAGGAGCTGCCAACCTGGGAAGTCATGGAGAGGAGATGTTTGCATGAAGCTGATGGAGTCACTGGCGCCATCCCCTGTGTACTTAACTCGTGCAGACTGAACGCTGACACACACTTCCTCACCTTCTGGTGTGATCCCTGTTTCCTGGTGCACCAGCAGATGCCGTAAGAGAAACTCGCTGCTCAAGTGGTGTCAGTCCAGAGGGAGAAGCAGGACCAGTGCTCAGGAGGGGACAGCAGCCTCCCCGTCACTGCAGCCTGCTGCCCCCTGACGGCAAACCGATGGCAGCTCCCCAGGTACCTACTGCAGCAGGATCAGGCCCCTGCTCCCACATCCATCCCTGCTGAGGGAAATCAACCAGATGGCCTTTAAGGAATTCAGGTACTTGCGCCCTTCCATTTCTTCTCCATGCGTCTCTCTCTGGAATTAGGTCCTGGCCATCCACCAGAACCCCCCTTCCAGCATCTTAAACCTGCTGCATCCATCACCTCCAACGCAGATCTACGTGCCCAAACACACTCACTGCTCACCATGGCCATCCTTTGGTGCTGTCCGTGCCCACTGCAGCACTTTGTTTCCCTGTTCACAGGCAATGAGGATTTCACTGCAGCCCCACCAGGGACAGCAGCTGCCGGAGACAGCCCCGGTGTGTGCCATGCACCTGCAGGGATGTGACGGTTGCAGCCAGGCCCCAGTGTGTGCCATGCACCTGCAGGGATGCGATGGCTGCAGCCAGGCCCCGGTGTGTGCCATGCACCTGCAGGGATGTGACGGTTGCAGCCAGGCCCCGGTGTGTGCCATGCACCCGCAGGGATGCGATGGCTGCAGCCAGGCCC
>JANRGW010038834.1:0-24024 GCA_024733675.1 Psilopsiagon aymara | reverse complement strand
CCTTAGTTACTAAACTGTTCTTATCTCAACCTGTGGGAGTTGCATTCTTTTGATTCTCCTTCCCATCCCTCCCGGAGTTGGGGGGAAGAAAGAGGGAGGAGTGAGTGAGCAAACTGCGTGGCTGATTTACGGCTTAAACCAGGACAAGGGGGGAGAAACGGGCAGAGAGGGCAGAAAGTGCCTTTTTGGAGACTTATGATTCAAAGCAGGTAATTACATAAGGAATGGCAAAGAGTAACTAAGAAATGTGAACTCCATTGTGTGGGTTTGTCTTAGATGCAGTGGCTTTTGTCCAATTACTCTGAATTTAGAGAGAGCCTCTCTGAAGCCAGTACAATGAACAACTTGTTTAGCCTCAAGCATATTCTTAAATCCCTTTGCTGTTTATGTATGTCAAGGTGCTGTTTTGAATTGGGTTTTCAGCATCTAATTGCAGGCTCAAGTGTTATGTAAAATATAAAAATGGTCTGGTACGCATTCAAGTGACAATGTGTTGCATGCCACAAAAACTGGCAAAGTAAAAAAAGCAACCCAGGTTTTTGTCACCTACTGATGAAGCTGGATACTTGAGGCAAACTCTATTATCGCAGACTCCTACTGTTACCCTTGCATTTGTAACCAGTTACTTGCAAAAGATAAGCAAGCTCTAACCCAGAAAGGTAAATAGGTTTATATGTCTAAATCAATAAACCTAAGTATAATATTGGCATTGAGATTTAGAAAGTAATTCATAGTAATTTTAGACTCAAGCTTTAAGTAATCTGTAATGAGTTGACGTTTATCTTCTGCTCTTGTAATTCAATGTAGGGATATTTTTGTTTTTCTCAAGCATATCTGTATTAGCCAGGTGGAATTGATAGTTGTCATTTCCAGAAGGACAAATTGAGCAGAAAAAATGCGGCAGAAAAATTGTTTGTGGAGTCAAAGTTGTGCAGACTACAATAGGAATAATATTACTAAGGATTGATTACTTCTGAGATCTGAAGATTATTCTCTCATTTTTCTCGGTACCTGCATTTTTCAAGTAGCTGAAGATGTGAAAGAAGTATCTGAAAACATATAGTACTTTGGTTGCATTAGAATATTGTGTGTGATCTTACTGGATTTCAGTAATGCATGGGATTAGATAAATGAACTTCAGCAGCTGCTGCTTCATAGTTAATGTTTTATAGAGGGTGGAATCCCATAAAAAGTAAATTTGAATTGAAAAGTTCAGGCCAATTAATATGTATACTTGGCTCAGAAACTGCTCAGAAAGACACATTTCTGTTAACACTGCATATAATACTAACAGAGGGAAATCTTTGGGGACTTGTGCAAATTCAAGACTGCAGGTAGCTAATTAATATGTTATTCTGTAGTTGTATTGAAAGTTGATTGAAGGTACACACTAAGTTCACCAGTATCTTTTTGCCAAAGAGTGTATTAGATCTGTTCGAATTTTCTTAAAATAAAATCTTCTGTTAGAGACATAAGTTTCCAAATGGGAGGGTTGGAGCACAGTAACAACATAAAGAAGTGTCACATAAAAATATAAGATTTGTCTAATGATAAATTTGAAGCAGAAACAACAGGGATGTATGTGACAAGAGTGGTGATGAAGTGTACCAGTTGTGAATAGTTTGTAATTGAGGAAATGCGATGGCTGGGAATCATAGAATACTTGTGAATGAGCTGTGGCCCAGTCACAAAAGTGCAGGAGCTGTTGGAGGAACAGCAGAGCATATCAAAGACACAGAATGAGAATTATTATTTTTTTTCCAGAATGGCCAAGTCCAGACAGCTTCAGAGAAGGATTTCAGGCTCAGAACTTTGTCAGCTATTACAGGTATGTCCTAATAGTTGATGTGCGCCTCGGCTGTTTGTAAGATGTAGCTAATACCTGAAACAAGAGACTGTAGTAATCAAATAGCTGTGTGATTTTCCTTGGATTCTGAGTGGTTTGTTGTGCTTGGGGGTTTTTCCATTTTAAATCAGGCAAAAAAAAAAAAAAAACATGCAAAAATACAATCAATACAAAATATACAATGAACGACTGTGGGGGAATGAGCAGCTGACAGACATAGTTTACTGTGATCAAGAGGAAACATTTATGTGCTTGTGAGAAGAGCAGGTTTGTAGTCATATGTCTCAACAGAAGGAGAGCAATAGTGGAATATCCCCCGAAGCAGGGCCATTGGAGCATTTTGAGAAAGGGAAGTATGAACTTTCCCAGAGAAATTAAGACTTGTTTTCTTAGCCATTTCACAGGCTTAGTTGTAAGTATAGATGTTTTTGCACAGCTGAATGGCAAATTAATAAACTCTGCAGGGCAAGCAGGTTTTATGTAAGACTATCTCAAATTGTGTGTTTGTATTTCTGGACACTGGTAGCACCATGGCAGGTCAGTTCTAGCCAGACAAGCCCTGTAGTAAGTTGCAAAAGCATCACAAAGACCGATCAGTCTGTACTGTGCTATGTAGCACTCTGGGAAGCTTCATTGGCTTTACCTGCTGATTTTTTCAGACATCTGACCCCTTGTCCTGTAGGAGTTGGCCTTTCGGGATTTAGGTTGCTTTCCAGCAGGGACATGCATATATTTTTGCAGCTTGCTATGCTGTGTTTTCTGAGATCTGCCCTGCTGGGTGTTTTCCCTATGTTCCACTATTCTAGTGAAAAAATGGTGGATTTAGAGAGGCTGGGAGGGACATCATATATTGTCTTATTTTATTTCTACTTGATTAGGCATATAAAGATCATAGAATCATGGAATAGTTAGGGTTGGAAAGGGCCTTAAGATAATCTAGTTCCACCCTCCCCTGCCATGAGCAGGGACACCTCCCGCTAAACCAGATCTCTAATTTTCAGACAACCCTCAAACCAACCTGATGCAAATGTTCACTGGCTACCTAGTAGTGACCTAATCTAATGAATAATTAGTATGGATTAATAATTGTTGGAGGGGCCACGCAGAAAATTATAAAAGGTCAGCTAAAAAATAGTGTGATTTATAGAAAGCATTTGCTAAGGCCAGCCTGTATTTCAGTTATTAACTATTTAGAGAGACCTTTCTCTGGAACCTTCTGACTGAGCATTGGCATGAGGTTACAGTGTTGCTGCAAATGGAGATGCTTTGATGTTGGGCATACCGGTTCAGTTCATTTACATCAGTGTAGTTCTCTGTTTTCAGCCTTTCATGTTACATCGGAAAATGGTTTTGAGGTTCCCATATATCCACATATTCAAAAATCAACAACAAACACACAGACCCCCCTAAGCTGATCAAATATTTCTTGCTAGAGATCTTGCTAGAAGTTGATATCCTAGCAGATATAGCAGGAGCTAAGAATGGGACATAAATACTCACAGACATTCAGTGAGGTAATACATCTATGTACTTGTTCTGTGTTTTGACAGTAAAACATAAATTTATTGTATTTTTGAACCTTAAACATTTTAATTTTCTGAGCAGTGAAATATTTTAGGAAGACCTGAAATCAGTGAAATGTGTAAAAGCGATGAACTTAACTAAATTTTGTGTTGATGCTTAAGCAGGATATAAATATTGTTAAGTAAAATGGGTCTTAAAAATTTTAGTTAGTTTAATTGATTAATATTAAATTAAACATTTTAAATATTTTCAATAACCCCATTGTGAAATGATGTCTCAGATTTTCTTAAGAAGCTTAAACTCACAGTAAGAATTGTTCTGCACTGGTAGCTGTAAGAGTTAAATCAGTGAGAGTTTTGTCTTCATATCGTGTCCTAGATTACCTAGTATGATTCAGCAAGATACAAAATAAAAGCTTTTAACAATTTGTTCTCGATAGCTGAAAAGGTGCACGTACCCATCTTAAAACTTTTCCTGTTCTTGTCCATCTCACATTCCGCCACTAGAGGGTAGTAAAATATTTTAAAGTTTTCCTTTCTTTTTCTCTGTCCTTTTATATTTTTTTCCTCCTTTTTTCCTTTTCTTTTTAATGTTTGTACTCCTTGAAAAACACATACATGCAAAACAAAAGCACTTTTGTTGATAGCACTCCCTTTCCTGCTCTTGTATGTATGAAATTGCATATGTTGGGTATTTTGAAAGGTTTTGATTCAGAGGTTGCTACTATGAGCATCTCAGTCTCTTTTTATACTGCCATGACTTGCTGGATTTGCACTTGTGCTTCCACTGAGAAAGGTGTGGGAGAGTGCTTCGGGCTTAAATATAGATCAGCACTGTTATCGGTTTCCATTCCACTCTTGAAAGGTGAACTGTTTTTTCGTAACAGTAAAGCCATATGCAGAACTAACGTTGAGGGTTTTCCTGAGTGTTGAATGCATGAGGAACTGGCAGCAGATCATATTCCTCAGCAGAGATTGCTGTCCAGGAACTGCTGCTGGTCATGTCCACACAGATCACAGCAGCATAGCACCCATTGCTGTTTGCTTTGGCAGAATGTGTGAGTACTCACAAAGGGGAGAGAGGTATATTCAGCTTCTTCACAGTCAGGCAAGCAGCACTATATGAACATGCAGGTAAGAAATGCCTGCCATGATTGCGGTAGAGGGAAGAAAAGAGGCCATGTCTAGTGGCCAAATGTTTATTGACGTTTCCATAATGAGAAGGTTTTGGCACTGGCATGAGGGCATTGAAAGTGGTCATTTGGCACTTATAGGTGTCATCTTTCAGTACATTTGAAAAATAAAATAAGGCTTTTGACATACCATGTTTCTGTTTATGGTATTGGTTCTAAATACAGTCTTCCTTAAATACACTGTTCCTTGAGCAGTAGAAGGATTGTGCTCTTACTGTGACCCAATCTGATAAAATCTAGAAGAAGTAGTGGTTTTGTTTTAAATAGCAATGTGGTGCTTTTATCGTGCCTGTATGCTACCAAAGCCAGCAAGGAGAGCAGCCTTCAATGATAGGTGCTCAGCAACTCAGAGCTTCCAGGAAGCTAACCCCAATTAAGATATCTCAATGTGGGCATATAAAAAGGGAGACATCATTAGTCTCTTCCAAAAATCTGCATTGCATCCAAATTCAGGTTCCTCTCTGTGTTTGTGCATATTGATTTTAATTAAGTATCAGAGGATAGATTTGGCAGTGTACCTCTAGGTAGTGATGTTCAGTTTTTCTGGCTATTTCTTCAGTGTTACCCAAGATGGCTGTAGCCGAGCTTAGTCTCCCACTTTTAACTCTTTTATAGAGGTAAATAATAATAAAGGAGAATGGAAAGGGAAAGAACTCTATGGGTATCGATGCAGTTTCTATTTCTTGTTTTCTGCAATTATTACTATCATTGGAAATGTGTATATATTATTGTTGCATCTATTACTGTTGCATATATTACTATTGACATAGTCTGTGGAAATGTGGCTCTGCATCATGTGATTCTACTTGTAACAGGTCATCCGGTATAATCACATTAGTACCAACTTCCTAGTTTACATGGTATATGAGACAGCTACATTTTTTGCAAAAGTACTTTCTACTGTTTGGTGTACAACACGTACAACTGACATACATGCATATAAGAATGCCTCATACTTTGTATGCATACAGTTTTATAGATATAGTTAATATGTAATCTGTCACTGGAGGTAAATATCTACCTACTGGCTTACAATTGTTGAGTTTTGTTTCAGCAATGCACAGTGTTTGTATACAGTTTCACTGGCATTTGGATCTCTTTTCTCCTTAGCTTAAGCAACTATTCAGGTAAGTAAAGGAAGTAGAATTCTTGATTACAGTATCATGAAAATACTCTTTTGCACTGGGTAGTGTTCCTCAGTATAAGGCTGGGATATATTTCATAACTGAAGTGTGACTTCCAGTGAGAAGTGTCAGCTCTAATTTACATTTTAGTGTTGGCGTTCTTTCCCCTAAACATCGTGTTAACACTTCTGTCAGCCTTTTATTTACTGGGTTTTCAGTAACTCAAAGTAAAATTCCATAATAATGTCATTAAAGCATATATTGCAAACTATATAGTATTGATATTTTGCTTACATTTTAGCTGAGAAAATATAGAAGTATGTCTTAATAGACAGTTTTAGCTCCAGTAATTGCAAGCTGCAAGGTACTATCTGATTTTTCATTCTTCTTTGATCTTCTATATTTGCATTTAATAACAATTTTTCAAATAAGAGAATATGTCCCCATCTGCAAATATTAGGTTTCTTAAATTGCATACCAAATCTTGTACACTCCTGAACAGTATTTTGACTGTTGTAATAAGTTTGCATTGAAGCAGTCTTCGATGAGAATGTTAATTGTAGGACTCTTATCTGAGGAAAAGAGTTCCTGCATACAGGTGTAATTAGTCTGCCTTACAGCACATAGGAGGAAACGCTCTGTGGTTCTTGGGTGTTACTGCCATTTCTGTGGGGTCTGGTGGCTGAGCACAGAAATAGAATATTCTTCTATTGTAAATTAAGTTACCCTTCTTTAGCCTTCAGCTGCCAGAATTAGTCGTTTGGCTTTGCTTTTTTGTTCATTGACTGACCAAATTCTCTTTTCTCAATGACTTCTGAATTATTTTGCAAAGCTTTTTTGACTGCTTTATCTCCCATTTCATTTTCTCTAATATCTACACAGTCTGGAATCTATACGAAAATGACATTGTTGCTGTGACATATTACCTTATTATAGACATCAGTAATTTCCAAAGCTGTTCCTACTCTAGTGATTGAAATTTCCAGGATGATATCAACAGCACTTGAAAGATCTGGAAAAATGACAGGTTGTAAAGGTTGTGCTTTAGCAATCTAATTCAGTGCCATCAGGATAGCAAATAACTCAGCATTTTAACCAGATAACAAATCTAACTGACTGCTTTGACCTAAATTCAAATGTATGAGGCTACTAAATCCTAGCCCACAATGATCTCTAGAATGGAAATGGAAGGCAAAATAGCAAAGATTAATACAAAAATAAAGCATTGATTACAATGCAATGATAACAGTGAAATTTTTCACCAAGTAAGGTTTCACAGAGAAGGGAAAACAGTGCAACAAAACTTCGAAGTAAAATTAAATGTTTGGAGGCCTGATTGTGCTGGCATACGATTCTCATATCACCAGCTCTTAGAATCCTTAGAAGCTGGGCTGAATGAAGGTTTTGCTTTTTGCTCCTGCTAGGAAATAAATATGGTAGGGAATGCTACTTTGTATTCCTCAGGAAGAAAACCTTAGCTGCTGTTTAAAGCTAGTTCACATTCTGACCAGTTTAAAATCTGGGTCTTACATAGTAATTGGTAAGGAGTCAAGGAATTACTTTAGGCAAGCAAATTTAAAGCCTTTAACCCTTCACCTCTGTATTAATTGCAGCACACCAGATGAAATATGATATGACTGTTCTCTGCAATTCTTTCAAATCCGAATTGCTAAAACAGTTCATCATCTCTTCTTGTTTTTTCCCTGCAGTCCCTTAATTTTTAAACTGCCAACAATGAAATTGCTTGCTTAGGAGCATAAATCCCACAGCTGCTTGATTCACTTTATTCACCCACTTCACTGTCCCTGCAAATACTTTTTTGCATCCTTTAAGTATCTGGTTTGCTACCATATGAGGTTCAGAATTAATTTCTGTGCTACAATAAGGAGCTTCCTTACATGGTCATTTCTTGAACTGTGCCTTATCCACATCTTCATGTGGTACCAGTCTTTCTAGTTTGGGATTGCTCACTCCCACAAGCAAGGTCTCTGTTTAGTAAGGAAAATGTTGATCCTTTCATGAAACTATAAACTGTTACCCAATATCCATGTCACTACGAATGTTGAACAGACATGATCATGACAGCCACTTAGAAAGTCTGATGAGTCAATTGGTTTAATACTTGCAGTTTTTCTGGAGTAGCCAACCTTTACAAAAGAAAAGATAATGGAATGTCATGTCAAACCATTATGACCAACAAAGATCAACTTGCAGGGCTAAACATTTGACAAATTCATGCAGAAAATTTAAGTACAAAATTTAGGGTTTAGATCCATTTCCCAGAAACCTCTTGATGTACTTTTACTTCTTTATTCTTTCATTGTTCAGTTACTAAACTGAATTTGATGACCAAGAGATAAGTCATTATTCAGTCATTCCTCTAAATATTTAAATTCTGCAGTAAATGTCATTTTTCGTTATTATTAGAGATGGAGGTAATGAATTTTCAGTAACTTGAAAGCATTCATAGATAATTTAAATTACCCACTTCTGTGAATACCTGACCTGAAAATTACCCTATGCTTGTGCTGAAGTTAGATTAGGAAATGTTGTGTGTTCTTCAGTTCTGACATTTCATTATCTTGTCATGTTATGATATACAATGGAAGAAGAAGCAGTTTTAAAGCAAGGCTTAAGTATATATGATGTTCCACATTTATCCCTCTCTCCTTTTTCTTTATAAACTACTGGTCTTTCAGTTATGTAGGAACATTAGGATATATAGGAATACTCATTTTCAAAGTGGAATACCTTAATTCGTTGACATGATGTCCATTCCTCACACAGTCCACACCTTCAGTTGACTACTGTAATTCTAACTTGATCCCTTTATTTGGAAAGCATATTTACCAAACTGTTGCTCTCCTGCACACAGTATGTGTTGTAGAATTAAGAAACTTACAGCTATCTGTGTGTGTTAAACCGTATTTTAAAACAAAATCACAGGCAAGATTATCTCTTTTTAAACAGGATATTACAGTATTTCTGTGTCTAAATACAACACATAAAGCTCCTTATTACTGAATGCTTTATTAACATCAGAAGACAGCCTTATGACATGATCTATGGTTGATTGATTTGCCTGAAAGCCACTTTAATACTGAGGAAGAGGATTATTCATCTCCAGAAAGAATGACAGTCAACAATAAATCATTTCCTCCATCTTCTTACATAGCGATGAAGTTAAGGCTATCAGATGATAAGAACCTAAATCAAAGTATGATCAGACCTTTTTCTTTTTTCTTTTTCTTTTTTTTTTTTTTTATTGACTAGGAAATGCATAAGATTGCTGTCCTGTTTTTTGATCAACCTAATGCTACAAACATAATCACTGCAGTTACAATGAGCTATCAGAAATTTAAACACAGTAGGAAAGTGGTCTTTTCCTACCCTAAGGGTTTATTTTTTACTTGATATGTAAGATCATTTTGCCATGTGTTTCGTAACCTAGAATGCTTATGACATGAACCACATTTAAGGTGTGTTTTCTACAATAGCAGGGCTGAAAGTGTGGTTTAGTAGGGTGTGGTTTTGTTTGGGTGGCAGTTTTTTTGAGCTCCTTCATGGAAAGATTTTGACATTCCAGTAGTTGGAATATTTATGGAATGTTTTAATTTCTTTGTGCTTACGTTGCTTTTGAGTTTCCACATGTGTTTTTTTCCCTTCCTGTACTATGACTCTGTTATGATATCCCATAGAATTGGCAAGGTAGAAAAGCTGCAGCAGCATGTTTTCTGAGAATATCAAATGTTTAGGGATAAGTCAGACTTCCTGTCCTCAGGAAGAAGCATTCAAGTCTGAATGAAATCCTGAATTTCAGATGAATTCAGGAATTTTTGATCTTATATGAAAGCAGGGGTACTCAGTTTTGAATGTTTTGGTATCTGGCTGGCCATGACAGCTCAAACAGCAAAGGAACAAGATCATGAGCAGGGAGCACATTTACTAACTGAAGGTTGAGTTGCTAGATTGTGAGCATCCCCTGGATAAATCTGTTCATGAACTCTTGGGGTTTGGGAAAATACAATTTGGATTATAGAAGATACTAATAGTGATATTATTAATTTTTTTAGCATTCTCACATTCATTTCTCAAATCATATATTGACAATAGTTTATTCTTGCTGTTACCTATTATGAAGTAGGTTAAATATTAGGCTTCCTGGTACACATAGTAGTCTGCTCAAATTAAGCCATGAAAGTAAGTAGATTTCAGTTTTACAGCCCCTTCAGGATGTGTGGTGTATGGATTTTATACAAGAATCTTTTGGCACTTCCTTAGATTTGTAAGTGCAAATCTGTGCAAGCTTATATAGTATCTGTAGCTTTTTCTGTGTATTTTATTAATTCTATTAATGGTGTAGTGTATAAATGGAGAAGAGAGAACAAGAAAAGGTAAAAATTCATCATAGCAACAAATTTACCAAAGCAACATACTAGGTACCAAGCTCATTAACCAAATGTAAAATTTTTGGCTTAATATGCACTGGTTTTTTTACTGTCAGATGGTATCCGTTGTTATTTTTAGTTGCATGAATGTTTTCCATATATGCCAATTAATTTTGAATATTTTTTAAATATTTCTAATTATTAAGTAGGTAACTGAAATAGAGACTTAAATGGCATTCAAGCGTGTCAGAGTTAGCATGTAGTCCCACCCAGTGATTCATTTCAATCTTTTTTAGCAGAATTAGCTACTTGTGTTTTCCTTGCTTTCTGGGTTTGCAGTTTTGTACATTAAGGTGAGTGAGGCATTTTCAGTGCTTGCAAAGGAAATTGTTGGGAGTTGTTTGTGAACAGACAGCACCGGATACACAAATGACTGAAAAAAACCCGAACTCTTCTGCGAACCATAAAATCAAGATTGACTGATACTTTTGATCCCAAGCCTTTTCATCTCACCTTGCTATTTAGTAATGGCATAACAACTTCTCTTTCTAACAAGGTTTTTGAAAACTAATAGAAGCAGCATTTGTGAAGCATGCAAATATCACAGTAATGACTATCAAATAAATTAATAGCACTATCTGTTGAGCAAAGTTTGACTGGTTTGCAACAAGGGTAATGTCTCAATTTGAATTAGAAGCGCAGGATAATATATTGCATCATTACTTATAAGTTTGGCTTCATCTGGTCTGTGTCCATACTGCTGCAAGAGTCCTTGGGCAAGTGAAAGAAAGGGGTATTTAGTCACACAATAAAAATAAATGAATAGTGTTTTATGAGTACCAAACTGATCAAGTGAGCCCCACCACCTCTGATTTCTCAAGAAAATCTATTGAATTAGAGCTGAAAAGATTAAAGCTTGGAAAAGTATCTGTATTTTATTGATAGACGTAATACTTGTCATTTGCCTGTGCAACTGCACATTTCTTTTCCTAAAATGTAAAGAAAACCCCAAACATGTAGACTAAACGTAACAAAGTAATTTTCAACAACAAAAAAAAAAAGTCTGCCATTTCTTACCAACTTGGAAGTCTTAATTTGCATCTTTTTTAGGGTTTTCTTGGCATCTAGGCAGAATTGTAAATAGTTTCACTATGACACTAAGAGGAGCATCATTTTCCAGACAGCTTCCTGCAAGCAAAATGATTTAACAGTTTATCTGAGAAACTGTAAAATCATTTTGCATGAGCACCTCTGTTTCTTCATATCATAGAGTATATAGCAAAATGTGATAATAATTTCTATTTCTGAGAAATGCAAAAAATAAATTCTCAAATAAGATGCTTGACAAATGCAGTGAAGTCCCCCTGTTCAGCTGTACAGCTTTTAGCAAGTCCTTCAATCCACCACTAAATCTTTTTTTTCTGTATGCCAAAGAATTTGCTGGAAAGAGGAGAGGAACCAGGAGCTCCTTACACAATTGATGCATTTCTTGTCTTACAATGTAAAAAAGATACTCTTCTGAGAGAAGATCCAAGAAAGAATATTGACTCAAAGTAAGAAGAAATGCATTAATTCACCTTTATAATATTGTTAATCTGTCAGTCATGAGTACATACGTCTCTATTTTCATAAAATTTAGAAAAAATTCAGTTGCATTTACTATTGACTCTGTTGTTTAAATTTAGTGCCAACATACTTGTCCTTTGCTGCCCTGCAGATTGTTTTGTGGTGTTTGTTGTTTAGTGGGGCTTTTTCTGTGTTTTGCTTTTTTAAAAAAAAGCATAGACATTTCTGACAGAATTTTACCTTCAGTATTTCTCTATTTTTTAATTCTTTTTTCCCCAAATCTTTTCTCTTTACTGTGGCCTTTAGCTAACCCAAGGAATTAGGAAGTTCTTGGTAGTGTTATTGTTTTAGTTTTCTTTTTAAAAAATCTTTATTGGTTTTACATCCGAAAAGGTTTATTGAGGTTTTGATTTTTCTTACTTGACTGCTGTAAACCCACTTAGCATTGCCTTAGCAAGTGCAACTAATTAACATCAAAAGGATATTGTTATTCATTATCGTTCTATGATCAGTCATGTATACCATATATGCTGAATTGGCTTTTTTGAATCTCATTCAGTATGCTTATTTTAAGTTTCTTACAGATTGCTTCTTCATTTGCACAGTACTGGAGAAGTTAATATGCATATGCATTTAAGTGGAAAATTACTTCTTCCTGAAGAACCATCAGACCTGTCTATTGGCATTTTCTATAAAATGCATGCACAAATATTTCACTGCTAACAGGCAAAGCCTGCCTATGCTGCTTTATTTGCCTGCTCCCTCTTGACTACTAGGTTCATGATCAAAACCCAACCTGCAAATTTCTGCTAGATTTAATGCAGTTTCACAGGTTTCCTTACATGTGTCACTATTGCTTATTGAGAATCTATAGGCAGACAAAGGGCTGCATAGATGCCCTGGCCATTTTCGATTACCCAGTCATCACAGATAGCCTTGCACTGCCATTCTGTCTGTGCAGAATATGCTTTCCAGTTCCTGAAGTGAGGAATTCCATCAACATTGCAGAAAATGTCTCATTTCTGAAACAGAACCTTGAAATTGTAACTCTGTATATTTTATTTCTGTTAGCTGTCGTAGAAATATAGTATAGTTTGGGTTGGAAGAGACCTTAAAGATCATCTATTTCCAATGCCCCTACAAAATAGGTCTGTTCCCAGAATGTAGACAAAGTATAATTTTGATTCTGGTAATTGAGAAGGGGTATGAATCATGAAGGAATGCTGCGTAAGAATTCTCAAAAGTTAGTGTTTAATTTTACATTGGAAATTACTTTCCTGCCATTTCATGGAATCATTTATGTGTGTCTCATGGCATACACAAGTACCAACTACGAGCATAGGAACTGAAATAGTTTTTAGTTAGAAGTAATGTGATTATGTATGAAACTTTTACCTGAATTTCCAGTGTGTATACGTAATAGCTTTATATTTTTATGCCTCCTTAATGTCCAAAAGTTTCTTGGAAGTTTATTTACATGTTTTAGATATATTTATGACTGTGGGTGTTGTGTATTTATTTATTTTCTTTATAGAAGTGTCTAAAATACAGTGAGGTCTTTGTTGTAGCCCATAAAAAATGGCACTTTTCTATTCTAAAATTGATATCGTGTTACATGCCACAGAACATTCTGAATTTTGTGAGCACTCTCGCAATAACTGGCAAGAATGTGATTTGTACTATGGTGGTACAAATGTTGGTTCTGGGATGTATCTGCGTCCTGTAAAAAAAATGTGATTTTTTGACATTTAATGTGGTATCAAGTCGTGCAAAAACCATGTAATTTATATTATTTTTTTAAGGCCAAAAGAAGGTGTACTGTGCATGTGTTAATGATGACTTTCTAATTTTGCCTGGGAAAACAAAAAAACAACCCAAAAATAATTGTGGCACACTTTACTTTCAGACAGATGTAGAAGAGAGGTGCTAAATGTGCTTTTATTTAAATGTGAGTACATCAGTAGGGCTATCTAGAATTCCAGCAGTGTCTCTGTTCTGGAGATCAACTGGTGTGTTGATAAATTTGAGATCCTGGTATGGATCAGAAATAAATAACCATGTGTTTATTTTTTTAAATATCAGTATATGAAACCCCCCCAAAATCAGTGTTGTATCATTAGTGAGTTTCTTGAAACTAAATGGTTCCCAAATAGAATGAAAAATCGATTTTTATAAACTTCTCATCCCAAATTTGAAGAAGCCAAATGTATTAATGCATTATGTCTAATGCCTAAACTGCTTGTCCACTCGTTGAATGAAGACTTGTAATTTGTGAAGAGTTGCAGGTAAAACACTACACGCATAAATGCATCAAGACTTTTGCAAGGCTGTAAACAAGAATTGCTCAGTTAGCTATGAGGGGGTTTGAATATCGTTAACTTCAGGATGCTTTTTTACTTAACCCTGCTCTCGCTTTTTTCCCCTGTGGTCTTGCACTATTTTGTCACATTAGAACGAACTGACTGTTCTTGCTGTTTACCACCTCCTCCTCTCATTCAGTCTCTGGAGTTGGGTGACTTAACCTGACTTCACTAATATCTGTTTAATATGAAAAACAGCAGAGCGTGGGCATCTTGATTCTCCCTTTCCTGTCTGTAGATCTTTCTGTACAGTTTCTTTGCTCTCTGATGTGGGCTTCTGGCATCATGGTGTTAAGTTCCTCTGGCAGTTACAGCTTGCCTTAGGCATTTCTTCCATGTCATCAGCTGCATCCCATTGAAACTGAACTTTTCATCTCCATCAGGGAAGTGCTTCATCCATGGGGGTTTTTTTATGGTGTGTTGTGGCTTAACCCAGTAGGCAGCTGAGAATCACACAGCCACTTGTTCACTCCTTCTTTGCAGGATGGGGTAGAGAATTGAAAGGGTAAAAGTGAAAAATCTTGTGGGTTGAGTTGTATAGGTAAAGCAGAAGCTCTGTGAGAAAGTAAAGTAGGATAAGGAATTCATTCACTACTCCCCATGGGCGGACAGGTGTCCAGCCATCTCCAGGAAAGCAGGGCTCCATCACACAAATGGGTGATGTGGGAAGACAAAATGCCATCATTCTGAACATATGTCACCTCCTTCCTCTTTCCCCCAGGTTTATGTGCTGAACATGATGCCATATGGTATGAATGTCCCTTGAGTCAGTCAGGGTCAGCTGTCCCAGCTGTGTCCCTTCCCAACTTCTTGTGCTCCTCCCACTTCCCCCCCCAGGTCAGTAAATAGAGAAACAGATAAGACTTTTTCCAATTCTAGATACTGGATCAATTTTCAGATCTTTTTATTCTGCTTATTTGTTATAACATACATCACACCATGGTACTGTCATTAGCATTGACATAAACTAGTCTCTCGGTATTCCTAGTTGAGAAGACTACATCATTGGTATCTCGCTTGTAAACTAAGTTACCAGTCACACATTCTAGGCAGTTAGAAGACAAGGCTTACTGTGTGATTTACCTAGCAGTTCCTACCTTCAAGACACTGTTTCTTCATCAGTTGTTGTTTAAGTTGGCACTTTAAGTATGCACTGTCAATCACAAGGTCTGTGGGTTGTAAAACATCTTCCCCCTTTATTATTTTTTTTTTTTTTACACATCATAGAATAAGTTTGAAATTAATTTCAGGTCATGACTAATAATAAATTCATATGTCTGACCTTTCGTATCAATTCTTCTTGCAAGTTGGTCATACATGCAAGTATAATCACATGCTCTGGGAAAGCAGGTGAGCTACAAAAAATTAATGACTTTGACATGTATACACTTGTCAAAGTGTATACATGTACGCTATGTATACATGTATGTATACATGTATACATATACGCTAGGCTATATTCAGGAACAAAAAATAACTGGAAAAGAGGAAACACACAAGGAAGACAAACGAATAGCAAATTCACTAATTGGGTTTACAACGGGGATGAAGGTTGGACAATCTGCTGTATTTGTATCTATAAAGCTGTATAGAAGACTGCAGGTGACTTGTGTGACTTATCTCCTAAGGAAATGCACAAACATAAGGACCAGAGTGTCAGTGACAGGTTTAATGTTTACATAAATTTTGCATCATTATACCTTGAAATGTTCCCTCTTGAAGGAATACGTAAAGGTCAGGATGTAAAAGAGAGACATTTCCCTATAGAGCAATAAAGGCTGGTGTGATGTTAGAAAGGCTCACAGAAAGAATGAACAAGTGCGTCCCCAGCTGAACATTTAGGCATCATTTACACTGAACAGTTTGTACCAATTTAGATGATAAAAATGAGTGGCAGACTTACCTGAGAGTATGCAGGAAGAGGTACAACAACTCCAGATGTGCACTTAGTACCGAAGGAAACAGGCTTTGTTGCTAAGATTGTATGAAGATTAGCTTTTCTGGACTTTTGGTAGTAGAATCTGCAGAAACTCCATAGACAGTAGCTCCTGTTCAGATATAAATTCGCACACACACACACATATATATATGTAGCCAAAGTTTCAAAGGACCAAGTTTCTACTCAAATCTAAACACAATGCCTGATTTCCTGTTACCTCCCTATATTCTTCTCTTTTAAACAGCCTTGAACAAAGGCCTGGACTTTGCATAGACAGAAAATGTTTGAATGCAGTGGGCTTTTTCAATTGGGTGCGGGTGTTTTATAGAAGTCAATGGTCAATTAAAAATACATGTTTTCAGTGGCAGGGGGCAAAGCATAAGTTATTCTTTTTTATTTCCTCTAGTAGTAGAATTTCAAAATTAACCAGCCAGTTGAAGCCTGTAAGAATAATATAGAGCTAAGCATTACCGGCACTGGGAGGATTTGCACTCCAGTTCTTGTTAGAGCTGTCCACCTTTTCCAAACTTCATCCGTTACAGAGACTGAGGCTTCGTGCAGCTTAGTCTGAAATTAACAGTTAGAAACACTGATTAACATGAATATACTGTCTCTCACTTATATGACCTTTTGCAAAAAGGTAGCATCAACTACTAAGAATGAAAGATTGTTTCAATTGAAAATTGAAAACTTGTTTGTCTGTGTTAGAAATGTTAAAGAAATAAGCAAAACCATTGTGAATGCTATTACTGCCTTCCCATACTCAGGCCACATAATAGCACCAGGGGATGGCAATAAAGTTTTCTTATTCAGTACAAATTTTACTTATTTTTCACATATACTTAAATGTGGCCCATTGGAACCTGTATTTGAATTTTAAGTTTACAAGTAAGAGTTGATATATGAAACAAGCATGTCTGCCAGCTTCCACGCGGTTATGTATGTCATGTGGACTTTTTTTACATTTAAGTCCAAAATGCTATCATTGGTACTAATTTAGTAACTGTTTCACCATGTAGAGTTTGCCAGTATTTTTGTTGACGTTCACTTTAAATATTTTTAATAGATCACAAAAATGCACACATGCCAGCACTATAAACACAAGAACCTTTGTGCTCAGACAACTTACTGTCTGTCCAAGGCATGTTGCTTCTTAATGGGGAAAGAGGAAAAAGGGAATCAGCTATCTTAAACAAATGTTTTAATTGTCATAAAAATCCAGTATTAAAGATGGTGCCTATTTAGCCTTTTTCAGTTTTCAATAAGTACGTTTGGAATAAGTCATCTTCTATTTTGCACCCACTGAAAAATGTAATTTGACATTTTTAAAATTAAAACGGTCATGGTATTTAAAGATGAACTTAAGCTCTACTAATTCTATTAAACTGCAGGCTGCCAATGAGTTATAAAGTCTAATTAATCATTTTGTCAGCTTTGCCTTCTGAAGCTAGTCAATATAAATTTGAATAAATAGGAAACCGTTGACCCAGGCACCTCTGGATGTTCTGAATAAAGATATACCAGTAGTAAAATAATCTTAACTACTCCATATTTTGACTGAACATAGTATGCACAAATACAGCAGGGAATTATTCAGTACTAACATACAGGCATGGTGCTGAAGTCTGAATTTAAATTATTTGCAGTAATAAATAAAGGAATATGTGTAGCAATTTCTTATATTTTGTCTAGACATAGTGGTTTTGAGGATAAAAACTTTTTAGTCAAAGTTTGTTGCTGACACTGCAGTGTGACATGTCAGATCAGGTTGCATCAATAGAGCGATGTTATGTAAAAGTAATGAAATGTGACTGATAGAACCCAAGATACTGTAACATACTGTAACATAATGTGTCAGCATTTCTTTAATGGAGCCTTTCAGGAATGCTTTTTGGCAAAATACCTTAAAAAATTAGTTACAGAAGGTGATGAGGAGATAAAATATCTGCATTCAGGTGCTGCAATAAACACATTAAATAATCTACATGAAAAGTAATTTCATAATTCATGTTTGATCTGTAAAGTTACAACAGTGCAGTATCTGCATCATCCCAGATAATTCTCTAACTATTTTTATTGAAATTGATTTCCTGATCATGCACAATAATAAAAATTTTCCTGTGTTCGATACAAGATTAAGTTGTCATGCCCATGTTGTTGGAAGTTCTCTGTCTAATAGAAAGAACTTGGATTTCACCAATACATTCTTAATCTGGGAAACCTCATTTTAATTAAAAAAAAAATCAAAATAATCCATGTTCCTATAACCAAAATGATTATTTACTTTTGTGGAGGTCAGATTGCATCTTTTTCTTACTACCTCACTAAGCCTTCGAACCTGAAAGCTGAATAGTATTGTGTGGAGGATGTGACATATAAAACACCATTGCCACTGACATCCTTCTTCTGAGGATGAAAGACAGTGAACTGTTTGTCTTCAGCAGATTAACAGGGAAGGTTGTTTTTGTTTGTCTGACTGGTCAAGGACAATTTACAGTTCAGTTACTCTGAAGGAAAGACTTGTTGATTTGAGAGCACTCCTATTATAGCTCCAGGTAGAGGATGATAGATTTAGCTGTCATTGTGATAAACTGCAGCCTATACGCTTGCAATACACAAAATAAATAAAACACTAGTAGATCTGTTTGGTTCAGCTACTTAACAGCAAGTGCTGGCATGTGGTTGTAAGCTACTTTAGTGAAGGTACCAAGGATTTAAATGTTTTCTTTAGTCCAAACGTTTCTTGAGCTTCCTGAGACTATATGTACCTGGTAAGAGGAAAAAAAGAATAAAAAAGAAAAGGAAAAAAAACAAACCAAACTGACAGCATTTTCCCTGTACAAATTACTTTTGACTCTCAGTAGGGCAGTAGTAAAATTGGTACTTCCTACGAAATACTCCTACTTTTTTTCTTAT
The DNA here is from genome assembly GCA_024733675.1 of Psilopsiagon aymara. Taxonomy (NCBI): domain Eukaryota; kingdom Metazoa; phylum Chordata; class Aves; order Psittaciformes; family Psittacidae; genus Psilopsiagon; species Psilopsiagon aymara. Next base: position 5,169 of record JANRGW010038834.1, on the reverse strand, counting down.
ACTTGCCCTTTGTAGACTGTTGTCTCTAGAATAGCCTCTCTTGGAAAATCCACTGTACCAGAGTACACAAATTTTCTTATAGGTTTGATTGATCTATTTGTTCAGTGGCTTCTTTTCTCCTTGGATATTACCCTTGATAGCCATCATCATTCCATTAGAGCAGTCTTGTCAATTTTTAATTACTTATCATTTCTTTTAAGATATATTCAATATCTATAGTGACTCCTGGTTTATTTAGTAGTGGGAATTAGTGCTATAGCACTAAGCTTTAATAGGAATTTTCTGTTTTGTAATGTTTTATTATTTTTTCTCTTGGTGATACAGGATAAATCACTGCTAGCAGGACTAATTCCATCATATTTTAGGCAATTATACCACTCTACGAATTAACATTTTAAATTAAAATTCGTACACTTAAGAACAACTATTAAAACTAGAAATAAATCAATAAAAACTTATATTCACCCTGCACTTTTCTGCACATCTAATTCCATGCTCCCTTGTGCAGGGAGGCAGTATAGGCTGATCTTGAATTTCCCAAAATATTGTGGTACGAATAAATAACTGTAATACTGGTATGACTGCTGTACCTGCACACCTGCTGATTTTTAATTCAGTGGGGTTAGCAATTGAAAATGGAGAAAAAATTATATTCAAACCCCAACATTTAGATTTCATTTTTCCTAAAGGTATGGTGCTAAAAAAACTCTCCAAGCAAGATTAAAGCAATTAAAGCAAATGTTTGTATGTAAGACATGAATAACATGTAAGACATGAATAATATGTGGGATAGAAAATGCCGTCTGGAGAAAAGAACAAAGCAAACTGACAGTTCAGAGTCCGTAGTTTATGGCTCTGAGCGCTGCCTGCAGTAACTGAGCACATCTCTTTGTTCCGTCTAGTGGTTACATCAAGAATGTTCATGGTCATATTATTTTCATCTTGCAGGTCAAGCAGCAAAGATGCGATCTAGATTGAGAGATCATATGTTCAGCTTCAGTATGCTTTACTTCCAGAAGCAGTTACATAGTTTTCTGGTTTTCAGGATCATTTTGGATTGTTTGGGGTTTGTTGGTTTGGTTTTTTTCAAAAGATTTGCAAAAATAGGTCACAAGTTAATGACAGCACTTAAAACACTCCATGAGTTCCCTCTGGGTGAAGACCATGCAGACCTTTTGTTGGTTTTTGTACTTCTCATAGTATGATAGTTACCCTGAGATGCATTTTTGCCAATTAAATACCAGTGTTACTGCTGCTTGTTTTGTAGTGTGATTTATTTGCTTTTTTAAGAAGCATTTATAGATTGAAAAAGTCAAGGTAAGAAAGCACGAAGATATAAGCCTATCAGATATTCTTAGTGACTTTCTTGATCAGTGTAGCAAACTTTAAAAACAGGTTTGAAGAATGGAAAAAGTGAATACATTTCTGTGAGTAGGACTAGAAGAGGACTACCCACTCCAGTCTCAGCAGTTCAGCTGCCAAACGTGTATTTAAATGTCTGACTCCTAAAATAAATGTTCTGAGCAGTTTGAAGTGTCAATTTCAAAACTTTCAAGTCAGTTTTCCACTGTGAATTTTCTTTTCATTTAATTTGGGAGTCATCTGAAAATCAGGTGGCCCAAATACAATTTAAAATGGGGAAATCTCTATATGCTTGGGAGCGATCTCTTAAAGTGTTTAGTCAGTAACAAATTGGTGTGTGGTTGGTGACAACCCAGGAGGTTTCTCACACTCAGCTGATGTTTATAGGATTGCCATTCTACCTGAGGCATTTCTGTTGCCGCTCCAAAAGCAAAACCTTTGTGACAGTAAGGTGATTTGGCAACACTGACATGATTTTAGTGAAGGAATTAGCTACAAATGCTGATATTGTACCAACTGCATGAAGAGATTGTAAAAGCATTCTGTTTGTATGTAATTTCTTGGTTTTTACTCTGTAATTAGAGAAAGCAAACAAGCCCATCTCTGCACTCAAGGAAATAAGTGAATCAATTGGAAGGAAGAACAAAAATCAGAAAGCCTCTATGCTAGTACAGGAATATTCACATTTACAGAGTTGTGCTTGTTAAGCAAAAAAGTTTCTTCTTTTTGTACCATGATTTTTCATTTTGTATTACAGGTCTTTAGAGTTATTAAATGCCTAGATTTTAAAGTGTATTTCATTAGCTGAAGCAGTATACAGCAGCCAAATTCTGTTTTTTTGATATGCAAGCATCACTCTCATTGATTTCATTGTGAGCTTTTCATTTATATTCAAGAAAGCAATGTCTGACTCTGAAGCAGTCTGTTGTATAAGATGGAAAATCCATTGAAATTCTAAGTGTTTAATGCACAGAGTCACTGAAAAACCCTTCTAAGAGAAAAAAAAAAAAATGTATTAGCTAATGAAGACAACATATACACTTCAAAGAGGGGATCCTGAAGCCTCCATAGGAGGCAACATGTTCCACATAAGACCTGCAAATTGTAGAGAGAAAATGAAACTCAGACCAAACCTCTCAAGCCTATGAAACATACTTCTGCTGCCCCTGGATCAGCACAACTTGTAGTGCATGTGCTGAAGTGTGTCCTCCAAGGTTATGGAGTTTCAATCACCTTCATAGAAGAGCAGGAAAGATAGCCTGTAGACAAATAGTTGAATGAAATGAAGTTCTTGGTCTGAGGAAAGGAAACAGAAGAAACCAGACATGAGTTATGTGGCATCATCTGATGTCTGCCTTAATTATTTCAATCCCTTCCCACCCTTTTGGTGATGCTAATCTTTAAATTATATGCAAATTCTCACTGTTCTCCTTTATTTTGTCTGCATCTTCAAATGCACTGCTTAAACTGGATTCAGTATTTCAGCTCAAGCTTTTTCAATACTAACAAAGATGGCTTTAGGCTTTCTTAGGTCATGTAATTGTGCCGCACAGCAAGAGATACAGCAGGTGGTCTGTTTCAGAAGAGTGGCACTTTGCTGATGCATGCCTTGGGATCTCCTATAACCTGTGGGGGTTTTCCTCTCAGGAACAGTTTTTGATCCATTTTTTTGTTTCCAGATTGATGTTTGTCTTTTATTTTGGGAAAAGGGAAATACAGTCAGTCTCACCTCTGTGCCTGGAAGAATGTTGGAGGACATTCTCCTGGAAAGAATGCTAAGATACATGAAAAACAACAAGGTGGTTGGTAACAGCCAGTATGACTTCATGAAGGGCAAATTATGGCTGTCTAATTTGGAGTCCTTCTACAATGGAGATACAGAAGTGATGGATAAGGCAAAGCCATTAACATCATCTACCTGGACTTGTTTCAGAGAGGGACTCTTCATCAGGGACTGTAGCGACAGGAGAAGGGGTAATGTGTTTAAAGTTTAACAGGGGAAGTTCAGGTTAAGTATAAGGAAGAAGTTCTTTACTGTGAGGGTGGTGAGGCATGGGAACAGGTTAACCAAAGAAGTGGTTAATGCTCCATTCCTGGCAGTGTTCAAGGCTAGATGCCTTGGGCAGCATAGTCTAGGGTGAGGCATCCCTGCCCAAGGCAGGGGGTGTGGAACGGGATGATCTTAAGGTCCTTTCCAACTCAAACCGTTCTATGATTTAGGTATAGGTTGTACTTCTGTTTAAGTATAAAATCTTAAGAATTGGAGGAGAACGCTTGGATAACTTTCCCAGGTTTTTTTTTATTTTAAATTCTAATACTTTCTTTCTATATGCTTGTGGGCACCCCCAGCTTTTTGTCATTTGCAGATTTCTCTTAATCCATCATAATGTTGTGTTCTTTGTGCGTGGTATTTCTCAGACTACAGGAAAATATATTGGCATATTTTGAAGTAAAATTAGAAGAAAGCATACTGGTTTGTTTGTTGCAGGGGTTTTGCTGGCTGGGTGCTTTTTTAAAGTCTCCTTTACTGTTACAGTTTCTTCCATGGTTACTGACTGTCACAGGTTTGATAATATTTACTTGAGATTCTAATTATCTTGCAGCATAGCCATCAAAAGTGCAAAAAGAAGCAACTGCATTTGAGTCTGTGAGCCAGTTTTTTTGAAGTTCTTGGTTAAAACTCAAAAAGAAACAAAAGAACAGCAGCAAAAAAAAGGGGAAGGGGGAAGAGGAGGAACTGGAAGATTTCCAAAGCACACTGGCAAAAGCACAGCAGATAGCTATGGGTCTTAATTCATCTGGTTTCGTGTGAACAATGGTGTGCCACCATGTTTATTCAGTTCTAGTGTAATTTCTGAGTTGCCAGAAGCAAACAAGGTTGTACCACCAGCCAGCCTGGAATCAGGTGGCAAGCAACAAAAATTAAATTCAAGGAAAATATTTTTACTGCTTATCTATTTTCAGTTGCAAGCATAGAAGGGGAACAGAAAGTATATTTTTACAAATAGATTTCTTTTTGGCAACAGAAATATCTTGGGAGGTTAAATTATTATCACGCAATGTCAATTTATTAAGCAGTGTTCTCTACTCTTCAGAGGGCAAATAATGCTACCTATCAATGTCCAACAGACCTTTGATCCATGATATAGAAGTTTTTTCCCAGATTAAATAATAACTTTAAATGTCTAAATACACTGAGCTGTTGTGGCAATTAATTGTAAGTAAATTTATGATCCCATAGTTACTTAAATTTTAGATGCCAAGTAGGACAGGTCTCTGGGGTAGTGGAAGGTGTCCCTGCCTGTGGCGGGGGGTGAAACTGGATGAGCTGTGGGTCCCTTCCAACCCAAACCTGTCTATGATTCTATTAAACTTTTGGTTTTGTTCATTTGGTCAAAATAACCGTGTGACACTAGAATGAAAACTTTCCTCAGTAACTGAGTGTTTCTTATAGCTGAAAACTCACAAATACTTCATCTTTGGTTTGTTTTTTTAAATTTGAAATTATGGTTTATCTCCACTAGGTAGCAGCAAATGACAAAAATGTTCTCATTACTTTGTCCCTAATCCAACTGAAAGTAACAGTGAAGAAGCTGGATGAAAATTTCTTCCTTTCAGTAAACTGATAGATTTCACATGCATGCACTTTCAGTTTGTCTCTGAACAGTTTTGATTTTGGAAAACTTCATAGTAACCTTTTATTTATTTATTTATTTACTTACTTACTTACTTATTTATTTATTTATTTATTAGCTATGTTTCTTTCCATTCCCCCTGTACAAGGTGGCTCCCAGCAGATAAAATGAG
>JANRGW010038830.1:9140-25259 GCA_024733675.1 Psilopsiagon aymara | reverse complement strand
AGCATTCCTCTGCTATCTCAAAGTTCTCCCTGCAGCTGCTCTAGCTGAGAAATCCTCCACATCAAGGTTCTTTACACGCACAGTAACCTCTCTGCCTAGATGTGTGAAATCTCCCACATTAAAAGAATACACTAAATGAGAAAAAAAAATCTAAGTAGCAGAGGATACGATTCACATCCACAGTAAGAAATAACAGGATTTAGCTATTAGTTATTAATTTTATTTGAGTCAGTCTGAATTCCCTACTTCAAGTTTTTCTTCTTTGCCCTTTAAAACACGTTAAGCATGCCTAAGGGAAGACTCAAATCAGTAATGAAAATAGAGGATACAGGGCATAGGCAAGCCAGAAAGAAATTGTGTCCCTCAGCTGCGTGTTTCCTGGCATTTCTTATCGCAATTAAGAAATAAGACAATTGTTTGGAGGAGGGGAGCAAAGACAAATATTTCTGATTATTTTCACTTTTGTTACAATAAACAAGGGATATTAGCCTTAACATAATCTCAGTTTATACTATGCCAATATCTCAGCACTTGCATCAACTTCTACATTTTTAAAAATAAAACTAGCAGTATCCAAAAAATGGTTATTTTTGCTTTAGCAGAAAATTGGTGGCAGTAGCGCAGATATTTGTTCAGCTGATATTTAAGCTACAGAATAGAAAGAAGTAACAAACACAATCATGTCATCTCTAGTTTGATAAATAATGTTTATTTATAGAAGAGGATGATTTTTAAATCTTCACTATTGCATTGTTTGTACTGGAGTTTGTTGTTTTATTCTTTTAGCTTGTGGCTTGTTTTTTATCTCCATATTGACTATTTTTATAGCATTATGCCAATATTGCAATGAGTATCCAGTGGTGGCACTGTATGATTTCAGAATATAGCTTTCACCTAACTTTTAAAGTATGTGTTAATAGTTAAATTAGACTTGGTATTGTAATCAATGGTACTGCTAGAAATGGAAAGTAGAACCACCATGTAGCTAGTATATGAAGGGTACTTCTGATACCTATGTTTAGTTTCAGTGTCTGCTGAATTCTTACACTCACTAGAAGTGATCCATTCATACCCTACCCTTTGCTTTTCAATTTATAGCAGGCCCATCAGTCATGTTGAACTTTGCCTAAGGAAAGGTTCACAGGGAATAACATGACAATGCTGTATTATTAAAAGGAGACTGAACTGAGGAGCAGTTTATCTTTCATAAAGTTTTGAATAGAACAGTAGGTTCAATCAAAGCAAGAGTTATTAATACTATCTCAGTTTACAGATATATATTACAATCTTTGGTATTACAATACCTGCCCCTGTTTGAGTCATAGTCTGTCTAGCATAGAGCACTGCAAATGTAAAGCTTTTTCTACCACATATAGAGTAGTCCATTGAATGTTTACAAATTCTGTGCCAGAATTATTTAATGTATTATCTTCCATCTTAGCTGCTTTGTTCCCAAAGCATTCTCTATTCTCATATTATTTCCAGTTTGGGTTTTAGAGAGTGTTTGTAACTGAAAATATAGCTTTGCAGGCTGCCTCAGGTTGGAAGGGCCCTCTGGAGGTCATCTGGTCTAACCTTTCTACTCAGCAGGCTGACCTAGAGGAGGCTGCTCAGGATTGTTTCCAGGCAACTTTTGAGTATTATCAAGTATAGAGACTCTTAAGACCTCTCTGGAAAACCTGTAGCAGTCACCCTCACAGGCAAAAAGTGTTTCCTGATATTTAGAGGAAACCTCCTGTGTTTCAGTTTGTGCCCATATGTCTTGACCGCATGGCACTGTGGTTCCCTGGGTTCTCCATATTTTCCTTCTAGAAAATAGAAGTGACATTTGCTTTACTGCAATCTTAAGGCACTTATCTCTGTCACCATGATCCATCAAAGTTTATAGAAAGGGGCTTTGTAATCACATCTGCGCAGCTCCCCACTCATGGGTGCACCCTATCAGGGTACATGGACTTATCTATGTATAGTTTGCTGAAGTATTCTCCAACCTCATTCTCTTCTATGAAGGACTTTTTAAAAAGTCACAGCATCTCTACACGGAAATGCTCTTGAACTGCCACCTATGATGGCAGTATTCTCATCAAATAAATCATTAACATTCAATTTTGTAAGTATCTGGAATATAAAGGAAATATTTGCCGAAGCTCTTCTCAACAACAGCTCATAAACTTCGCTTTCTGCTCTGCAGCACTAAGTTAACTTCACCTCAATACTATTTATGTTATGACACACAGAAGATATATATCACTGAAATTCTTAGTGTTTGCTAGAATCTTTCTATTTTTCTGATAGACAGGGACATATGTTCTTTTCCCCATTGCAATCCAGTGTTTGTGAAAGCAAGAGCTTTTCTTTACACTGAGTGAAAGACATATCTAAACATAATTCTGTTGTGTTTGGAGAAATTTGGAAAAGTGCATTGTACAATAAACAGCTTAGTCATGCTTCTCTACATATGAAAAGGAGGTGAGCAATAAAAGTCTACCACATCTCTCCTATGACAAAGACGGATAAGGCTGAGAAAGCTGACACTTAACTTCCTACTACAAATTTAAAGTTATGATGCTGTTCATTAATAATAGTAACATATTTGAATCCATAACTTTTATGGTTATTTTTCAAATATAGCACTACACATTCACTTGCGACCACTGTTCTCCCAGAAGTTTTTAACCTTGACTTTCTACTTCCTTTTGCATCTCTAAGAATTATGGAATCCTTAGTTTTGTTCCTCTCTTCATCCCACTGCACAGGCTATTTTAGATCTAAACTTTAACTAGTAATCTCATAAACTATCAGCATCTTTTTTTACCTGTATTAATCTAAATAGTGTATAATTCATAATGGCTTGTTAGGAATCATTCAGAGCTTAACTGAATATAAAGGAAGTCTAGGGACTTAACTTGAATTTTAAATTGATGGCAATAGCACATAGTGTGAATGTTCCCTAAGTGCTTATGAAATTAAATACTGTTACCCATTTATACTCTATAGAAAAATACTATCTATGAAATATCCATGATACAGTTACTAAGTAATTTTTCCTAGCTTTGGTTTTTACTAAATATTCAAGGCTAAGAAACAGACATTAGTGTTCTATTAAAAAAAACAAAAAGACTCACTTTGAAACATGTTTTTTGCCTTTAAAAGCTTATTAAAATGTTAATAAACTGTTAGCTTAGAGGTAAAACACTTAAAACCCTTAAAGGTTGCATATTTTCCACATTTAGAGCTGTGCTTGTAATTTTGTTCTCAATAACTTTTTGATCAACATGAAGTCACTGTTGAGTTCAGATCACCACAAATCCCCCATCTTTGCTTTCAAATTTAAATGCTGGTTGTTTGTGGGTTGTTTTATTTTTTTCTTTAATAAATTGATATTTCAGTTAATCAGAGCTGTGTTGCCTGCTGCAATTGTATTACTTTCCTTTAGGAACTCATTTGTGATCCAGAACATGTAGCAGGTAGCTGTAGGCCTCTCTTCATATAGTGTTATTGGCAATGAGCACCTTGCATGGAAGGGTTATGCTGCATGGTAGAACTCAATGTACTCTTTAGTCTATTTCCTTAACTTTGAAGGACAGAAGGAAATGAGGCTATTCATTTATCACTGGGACAAGTCTAAGGAATAAATCAGTCTCAGAACTGTCTTCCCAAATGTCTCTCAGGGAAGTCTACTTGGAGTTTAAGAATATGAGTGCTGGTAAGATGACACTGAGGCTTTCCATGAAATAAGCAAACCCTACCCATACCTGTGCCACATCGGAATCAGTAAAATGCTGGTTTGCCCACAGAGGAAATTTTGTTTCATCACTAGAGAAGGCAGTGCTGCTTGTGTTAAAATAACAAATTCATGGAGTGATGTTGCTTGTACGTATGCCACAGGGTACAGATATTCTTCCTCTGTTTCCTTTGGAGTGGGTAAAACACAGCCTGCTTTCCTTGACTAAAACTGAAACAAAATTTAGTGGGTGTATGTCACTGCGATTTATTGTGTAAAGTATTTAAGGCTGGCATGTGTCTTAATTGCTACTGCTAACCATAGAACTAAATCCCCAAGAGCCTAGATATGCAAATTGAATTTAAATCTGCAGTTACAGTGTAATTTCTTCTTTGCCAAAAAGTTTTGACCTGGTAGATGCAGTTACCTTACGTAATTAAAACTTAAATACTACTTGAAATGTTCAGAAGGATAGGTGGAAACATTCCTGTGAGCTGTGTTCTGCTTAAGGATTTGGCTTGAAAAGAAGGTATCGAAAGAGGTTTGAAGCTCTTGGGAGTGTTGTCTATTCTGTTCCTGTTCAGTACCTAAGTAAGGAGTTTTATGTGTTCTGAGTTGTCAGTGTAACCCTCTCTTGAAACACAACACTGAAATAGGCAGAATAAAAGAAGGGGGAAAAAAGTGTGTTCTTGCAGTTGACTTCATTTTGCTTTCCTTATTTCTGTATTTAATATTTTAATTTTAGTTTCATGGCATATTCCTATTATTCTTACTTTTAAAGTTTAACATTACAGATTATTTTCAAGATGCAAAAAAAAAAAAAAACACCCGCCAATATGCTCTTGAGTTTCATCAGATGTATTTCAAGAGCAAGGTGAAAATCACATCTAGGTTGGAGTTAGATTGTTTTTCAGCTTTTTGTTAGACATTTTAGTTTTGTGTTTTATTTTTCTCCTATTATTTTCTTATGTTGTTTCCTTTGTTGAACAGCAGAAAGTCCTAATAAGAAGTTACCTTAATAGCTGCAGCTTGGTGTGGTTTAATATCTTGAATTTTAATTGTCCTTTTGGTTTTGTTGTTTATCATATCACTGGTGTGAACAGATATAAATAAGTTGAATGATTAAGCGGTTAGTTGTATTTATGATGTTTTACAAGGGGGTAAAATTTGCTACAAACTATCCCCTTTAAGTCACAGAAACTGTCAGTGCAGCTCTAGATAATTTGTTTCAGAATTATATCTGTTGCAACATATTGTGTAATTCATATTGATTTATATTTCTTTATTAATCCTAATCATCATGTGCTTCTGTTAAATGAACAAATTCATATCTGTGCAAGCATGATAGAAAGAGAAACAAGGGACAGGTATTGTTTCAAGTGTATTTTTGTTCTGAGCACAGCTAGTTGTCAGAAGATAAACTGTGCAACCACTTTCTAAAGGTAATTGTAATCTGTAATTTAATAGATCAAATTTTTTAACTGCTCAAAGTGGAACAGATTATTACCATCCTTAGTAGATAATGGTAGATAGTGGTAGCTTTTAAAGAAGATATAGCAGGCTTTGCTCTTCTGCTGGTACCTTACAGTCCTCTGTAGTATTTCAAGTTTCTTGATGTAAAAGAACTACATCAAAGGGATAAAAATACTAAGCAAAAATCCAGAGCAGTTACCCCATGAACTTCAGAAGGTTAGAAATACCCTATTCTGGAATAGCTGCCACTAGAGGAAAAATAATTAAATGAATATTAATTGGCAAACTCTTGAGTGTATACTCAGGCCAAAATGTGTGAGCTGCTAAGAGGCGCCAGGCAGTCTTATCAGACACCTTGAGTTTCATTTACAGAGGTTCTGAAGAGCCCCAGTTTAGAAAGTTTTTCTTCAGTTTACCTGAAAATACTGATGATAGAAATTTCCTCTAAGACAACTTCTGTTTAACTTGTGTGAAATCCAAACTAAACAACTGTTTTCTTGTTGTCTGAGTATCTTTGAAGTCATAGAGGAAATAACAGGTCTTTGCATGAACTTTTGGCCAAATGGAAGTGGACCTAATTATCCATCTCTTGGTAAAGACTGGAAGTCAATACTTATGCATACTTTTCACACTTAACTGCTTTGGCATTCAACTACATTTTTCAGTAATTGCATGTATCTTGAGCATGATATGGAATACCTCCCTGAAAACAATGAACCTTGCTCTGAATCATTTTGACCTACAGTATTATGGAGTTCATGTGGGGAGAGGGTAAAATAAGATGACATTTTGGAATAGTTACAATCAATGATGACTAATCTGTGAAGTTGAATTCCTATGCAGGAGTGAGACAGTATAGACAATTCTGTGATTTTATGTCTTTGGTATATAGTTTTCTCTAGTCTCCAGCTCAGAGAGAGGAAAGCATAAAAACACATCAAGCACAGAAAGCTCTGAAGAACAACATAAAAACCAAAGTATTTTTAAATCTATAGAAAACTGATGTATTTTGTTTTCATTATTTATTTATACTTGATGCTGTTTGTTGCATGTTTTTTGTTCTTCAGGCAATTAACATTCATCAGAGACACACATGCTGAAAGACTTATCTGCCATTTTCTCCTCCCAACCCCCACTGAACAAAGATGTAAAATACTATAGTCTTCTGATTGTAAACATAGAAGAGTACAACCAGGGTATTCCTATCAAACTGAAATCACTATATTGACAGAAAAACATTGTGTGTAATTCTGAGGATATTAATGATTATTCACCTTACTTTTTTGGCAGATCAGTGAGGACAAAGTGATGACTAATATTTTGGATTCTCAGTGATTTTCTGAGGGTTTTTTCAAACCATTGAAGTTTCTAATCTCTAAATGCCAACTCAGATTAAGTAACTACTAATAGCAACTTCTTTTTTTAAAAAAAAAAAAGTTGGCATTCTTTTCTAGCTTCAGTGTACTTTAAGAAGTGGAAAAAAAAAGCAAGTGAATCCACAAATGAAATAGTTCTTGATTGCATATATATATATGAAAGTAATTCTATTATAAGTTCCTTCAGCCTTAAAAGAACATTATGTATTTTCTCATTGCCTTGCAGATATTAATACAGTATTCTCTTTTTCCTCAGTATTCCTGCTTGATGTGGCTTTGTTTTAAATTTTACCTTTTTTTAATGGCCCAAAAGTGGCAATGAGGTGGGCCCCATCCATTTTTTGAAGATATTCATGACATGCCACTCTGTGGACGAAGTTGATCTTTCCTCCCCTTTTCTCCTCCCCTCCAGGAGTAGTTGCCAATATTACTACTTGTCATGGTTTAAGGCCAGACGGTAACTCAATACAACACAGCCTTTCTCTCTCTCCCTCCTCCCCCCTTCCTCCCTTCTGCTCCCAAAGGTATGGGAAGGAGAATCAAAAGAATGTAACTCCCACTGGTTGAGATAAGAACAGTCCAGTAGCTAAGGTGTAACACAAAACCACTGCTGCTACCACCAATAATAATAATGATAAGGGAAATAGCAAGGGAAGAGAATGCAATCGCTCACCACCCACCAACCAATACCCAGCCCAACTGAGCAGTGATCTAACCTTGAGGGTAACTGCCCCCAGTTTATGTAGTGGGCATGATGTGCTGTGGTATGGAATACCTCTTTGGTCAGTTTGGGGCAGGTATCCTGTCTGCTTCCTCCTGGCTTACCCTCCTCCCTGGCAGGGCATGAGACTCAGAAAGTCCTTGGTCAGAGTAAACATTACTGAGCAACAACTAAAACCATTGGTGTTATCAGTGCTGTTCCCAGGCTGAAAGTCAAAAACACAGCTCTGCACCAGCTACTAAGAAGGATTAAAAATGACTGCTACTGCTGAACCCAGGACACTCCTTCATCTATTAACGGCCAAAGGAAAGCTATAGTGTATTGTTACTTTAAAGAGACGGGTGGGAGAGATGATGGCTTCTACCACCAAAGTGTGAAAGCATGTTACCTAAGTGTTGTGCTGCTCTCTAGGCAGTAGAGGTGCTCTTGGGGTGCTATACACCATTTGCTATATAAGCACCTTTTTCCTATCTCCTCCAAAACTGGGAGTAGGGGGTTTTGGGTGGATCTAGGGAGCATGAATCATAAAATTCAGACCTTGACCTATGAGTTGGAATTTGTTGCTGTGTTAGAACCACCTTTTACAATAATTGATTTTACAATAATTTTTGTGGTTTGAGCCCAGCCGTAAATCAGCCACACAGCTTGTTAGCTCCCCCCAACGTCCTCCTCCCACTCCCAAAGGGATGGGAAGAAGAATCAAAAGAATGTAACTCCCATGGGCTGAGAGAAGAACAGTCCAGTAACTAAGGTGTAACACAAAACCACTGCTGCTACCACCAATAATAATAATGATTAGGGAAATAACCAGGGAAGAGAATGCAATCGCTCACCACCCACCAACCAATACCCAGCCCAACCGAGCAGTGAACTAACTCTTCCGGGTCCCTGCCCCAGTTTTTACATCCTGGGCATGATGCACTGTGGTATGGGATACCTCCTTGGTTAGTTTGGGTCAGGTGCCCTGTCACTGCTTCCTCCCAGCTTCCCCTCCTCCCTGGCAGGGCATGAGACTCTGAAAGTCCTTGATCGGACTAAACTTTTGAGCAGTAACTGGAAACATCGGTGTTATCAGCGCTGTTCCCAGGCCGAAAGTAACACAGCTCTGTACCAGCTACTAAGAAGGAGAAAGAATGGCTGCTACTGCTGAACCCAGGGCAACTTCATAGTTGTCCACAGGTGTGTGATTTTAAAGTACAGAAAGGAAAAGTAAAAGGATTTCACTTCAGAAATGCAATAATAATATGGATGTGTGGATAAATATGTTTAATTGCAGTGTATGTCATTAAAAATCATAATTTGCAGGAGTTACTCTTGGTGTCATAATATTGCCACTTATTCAGGCTAGACAATAACATATATGTTAGTTGATTTGGTGAATTGTTTGTAACTGTACAGTATTTTTAATGGTGACAGCATTTTATGGTTCTTTACCAGTGATAGTCATTTAGATATTTGTGCACAACTTTTTCCCTTTATGCAGTGTTGAAGAGGGTCACTGATTCCTCAGTAATGTAACTGAATATCTTACTCATTAATGAAAAATAAGCTGCTAAATTCCTTTCCAAGAACAGCTGATGTTACTGATTGTTTTAGTGTTCCAAGTGGTTTTACAGCCAAACTGTTGATATGCTACTTCAGTTTTTAGATGTCAGGCAGACTTTCCTGTAGTGTCATGAATGCCAACGGGGAAACCCATCAGACTCTCAGAAGTTCTAGAAAGCAACAAAAAACCTCTTACTGCCTTACTGTGAATAAGATGACACTGGGGATGGGGATGTGGGTTAGGGATTTTGTTGGTGAGAGTAAGATTAACTGGAGGGCAAAAATAATTTTCAAGTTATGAGGAGGAAAAATCAAGAATCAGCTAAGGCTGAATTTCTTGTTGTGCAAATGCCCATATTGGTCACAGAGCCAATGAGAAATAGCTGGTGGTAACAGTGAGTGAGAATATTGTTGGTGAGACAAATTCACAGCAGCAGAGTGGCTGGAGACCATGGAAGAAATACATTTCTTGATACATGGTCATGCTGTGGTACATTGGATATTGCAACCAATTTTTTTCAGTCTGCCCCTGACTTCGAGAGATCTGACCACACTACTAGATTTTGGAAAATGACTCATGTATAACAATATTTCAGTGACCTTGAGTGAGGGGTTCCTGTTACACTTAGACCTTTGATAGTGTTACTATGTCACACCATTCTTCCAGGATGAAATTTGAATATGCTGAGAATGCTGAATATTAAGCATGCACTATAATAGAACTACTCTGGAAAAAATAATATATTCTTTTTAATTTTCATATTTCCAGTAGATATAACACATCAGGAAATGAGCTTGTATCTGTTATCCTTTCTACTGCATAAATCCTGTTAGTGAAATAAATGCTTATCATAGTTCATTTATTCAGTAATTTTAGCATTTTTTTTTTCTTTCAGTAACTTCTGGTGAAACTGTTGCTGTGGATACACAAACCAAGGTAACCAAGGAAACCACCACCTTCAAACCAGAAATGCCATCTTCTGTGCTTTTGGAGGTTCCTGCCTTGGCTGACTTCAATAAGGCATGGGCAGAACTCACTGACTGGCTTTCTCGACTGGATCAAGACATAAAATCTCAGAGAGTGATAGTAGGTGATCCTGATGATATCAGCGACATGATCATCAAACAAAAGGTATGAGTAACATTGATTTTTCAAGTTGAAAACCTCATGGTCTTTATTTTGTATTAAAACATTTCAACAAGGAACACAAGAGAGATGATAGGCTACAATGTATGCAGTAGTTACTGAAAATACTTTATTCCATAAACACAGTTATTGATTAAATGTTAAGATAATTAATTTAGGAGAAAAAAATTTTCATAATTTCTCTGGTATTTAAGTCAGATCTCATTATCTTTCTATTGCTTTTGCTGATTGTGTTGTTGGAGCATGTAATCCAAAGCTTGAAATATAAATGTCATGATAAAGAAGGAACTGCATGGTGAGCTCCAGGTTGTCAGGAGGAAAGATACCCCATTTCATGCCTTTTCTTATGTTGCTTCTGTAATAACTTTCTGAAAGGCTTATATCCTTCTGCTGTTGGGTTATGAAAAGCTCCTCGGTTCTCTTAAAGAACAGCTCATTAATGCAAATGTTTTGTCAGCAAAACTACATGTGTCACTTATCTTTGAAAACAGAAAAATATGGAAATAACATGCAAAGAAAATAAAAGGCTAAACTTTAGCTACTCAGTAGCAATAAAAGTAATTGGTATTGTAAAGCTTGAAAGTAATTACCCAGATTTAATATAGTTCAGTGCCTATGAAAAACTTCTCAGTGTTTTATTTCCATTCAGCATAGTGCTAAACTGAGTTTAGGACTCTATTATAAGATTCTTTTCTGCTCCTTCCTCCTTCTCACTCTAAAAAAAATATGATTTATTGTAAGGAAGGTATTGATGTTCTTTCTCTTTGCTTAAAGCAGAAAGAGAGGGAGAAACAATGGTCACATTTTGCCTAGTATCTGTACTAAGCAGTTTTATAAGAACATGCATCTTAAAATATGCAGATGTCTCATAGGATTAAATCTGCTTATTTTCTTGTATTTCTCCCATTCTTAATAGTTTAAATTTCTATTTTTGCAAAACTTATTTTGCTTTATTTCCTGAATAAATAGTTATTTTATCTTGATTCATGAACAAAATATTTATTGTGTAGAATTACATAGTGTTTTATTAAGTAAAATATCTTAAAAATGGCATGGTTGTATTGAAATAATGAGTGATAGTTGCAGTAGCACCTACACAGTACACTAGATTAAAATAGCCATTATGTCATTTGGGAAGGCTGAGGACCAATAAAGACTTGTTGACACATTATCTTTTAGTCTTTTTCATAATCAATTTGGTTTTAAAATTTTATGCTGTCAAATACTTGGTTCAGAATTACATGGTTTTCTTACTTATGCCTTGTTTTAGTACATTGCGGTAGGCAAAATCCATAGCTTGCTTCCTTCTGCAGATCTCTTTTACTTAAATATGAGTTCAATTTACTACCTCTTGAGGATTTCAATTAATGTTATGCATGTTTTAAAATTAACTGGTTTATATCAGCATTTTTTCTTAACTGAAGGATAAAATACTTTAGGTGATAAAGCTAGCACCATTGCAGTCTTCCTCTTACTTCTGTTCCTGGCTGGGTAGCTCTGTCTCTTGTTTTTACACCATGCTGTTCTGGTAACAGAACCAGCAGGAAAATTCTTTTTTGTTGTGCTTACCTCTCTAATTGGCTGTGCAACAGAATGTGACATTTAATATATTCTCTGATGAAATGGAAGAATTAATGTCTAAATATAGACTCCAATTCTGTTAACTGGTTCTCTCTTCTCTAACGATCATCTTGATGTCACTTAATACATGGAAATGAATGTAACAAAATTTTGATTCTGCTCCTAAATCTGTCACTGTACTGTTAAGTGAGATTAGCAGACAGAATTCTCAAACCTCACAAAGAATTTTAGGTTTCTCAAAAAAAAAAAAACCCAGATTGATTTCTAATGTGTAAAGTGTCTGCAGCATTGTGTGAGCTGATGAAATTGGACATACAGGCTCTTAGCTATTCTGAAAAGTCAGGCCATGTATGAGCTAAGCTGGAAGTCCAAAAGTAGTGCTTACCTCCCCAGATCTGTATATTCTGTAAAATATCATAGACATACCTCTCGTGTGGTTGGGATTTAAAAGTCATTGAAAGTGACTGTATTGCAGTGTGCTCTATTTGGAGTTTGTTGCACATCTACAGGGATCTCAGTAAGCTTTAATAGGTGCTCTGTCTTAGCAGATTGACTTTTTTTTCTTTTTCCCCAGTTTTTCAATTTTAGGTGAAAATGCCATTTTAACATGGCTGAGTACTTCCCACACAAAAATTCATCATTTTAAAGATACATGCTCAATGAATCTCTAGTTGCTCATCCAGAATTTAGAACACTGCTAGTCCTGTTGGCATGCTACTAAAGTCTTACTGTTTCGGCATTTTATTTCCATTTCACGTTTCTTTTAAAACAGACAAATGCATTTCTAATCAGAAAATGAAATTTCAAAGCAAACATTTTAAAAGCAAAGAAACCTTACAGCCACTAACTCTGCCCTATTTTCCCTTCATAAAAGTTTAACACATCATTAGACTCCACTCCAACTTTGCTTGGATGTGATCACAGTCAATTGGTACTGTTGTGTGAATAGCACCTACAAAGGTCAATTATAGAAAAAAAAAAAACCAAAAAAAAAGACAACTATTCTAAAAATCACTTGTTTTTGTGGCAGCTTCCCTTTAATGAAGGAAACAATGCAACTTAAATTCTCTTAAGTGGTTGTCCTGGTTTAAGCTCATCTATAACTCAGAACCACGCAGTCACTCTCTCACTCCCAAGCCACTAACAAAGGTATAACACAAACCGCTACTGCTACCACCAATAATAATAACGATAATGGAAATAACAAGGGAAGAGAATACAACTGCTCACCACCCGCCAACCGATACCCAGCCTGACCAAGCAGTGATCTAACCCTTCTGGGTAGCTGCCACCATTTTATATAGTGGGCATAGCGTGCTGTGGTATGGAGTATGTCTTAGGTTAGTTTGGGTCAGGTGCCTTGTCTCTGCTCCTCCTGGCTTACCCTCCTCCCTGGCAGGGCATGAGTCTCAGGAAGTTTTTGTCAGAGTAAACATTACTGAGCAGCAACTAAAAACATTGGTGTTATCAGTGCTGTTCCTAGGCTGAAAGTCAAAACCACAGCACTGCACCAGCTACTAAGAAGGAGAAAAAATGCCTGCTACTACTGAACCCAGGACAGTGGTGCACATGCTGTGTCGTAAAGGAAGCATAGCAAAAGAGTAGCATAATGGCTACTCATTTCAAACATCTGTAGTTAATGTTTCTGTCCAAAGAGTGGTATACATTTCCTTCAAACAATGCATTACATATTTTAGTCATCTGTATTCGTATATAACTTGTTAAATTCTATATAATTAAATGAAAAGACACTAAAATGTGTGTAATAAAGTAATTTAATATTAGCTTAAGGGTCATCCATGGTTTTGTTAGAGGAAAATCATTATATTTTACTTATCTGTTTGAAGACTGATTTTTGCAGGATTTGGTCCTCAAAGAAATAAATGTGTGTCAGGCTGACAAGAGACTCATATATTGCTTCTGTAGATAACCTTCATTTCCAAATAATGTTCTTGAGTAATACTGAGAATATTATAATATGCCAAGGTGTAAGTAGGTGAAGGACATGACAATATAGTTTGGATTTGTTGTTTCGTTTTACTGTCCTTACTTCAAATCAAGATGTTTTATATTTGAAGGTCAGGTAGGGATTCTTCATAAAAGAGAAAATCGTGAACAGAGGAACAGAATAATAAATTTGCTACATTATGAAAAAATAGAAATCTTTCCTTACTTAAGATGCTAATAAGACCTTTACTGAAACTGCTCTGTCACCATGTTTAGAGGAAGGTTTGCAGTGGGAATCGATTCTAGTAGAAGCAGTGAACTATGGAGTTTATACAAAGCTTGAAGATAATTAACAACGACATTTAAAGAGATCAGACACTGTAATCTCCTTAAATTTTGAATTCTGTCCTTGTATTTTACCAAGGCATACTGTCCATCCAAAATTTGTGTAACGTATGCTTTTGAAAACATAGCTTTCACTTGTACTGGGTGAATGTAGATTATAATAAGTAGTCTTGTTAATGAATTTGACTAGAATTTTCAGTGCCTATATTTACTCATTGGTTCTAATAGTATAGGATGAGTCTGCACTCCTAGGTGGAGTGTAGGGGATTAATCTGAATAAAAGTATTTATTTAGAATCAGACCTACAGCCAAGCTAGTTACTGAGACTTTTAGGCAAAGATGAGGAGAAGATACTTTTAGGTAATTATTTGTGTTATGCTACAGTAGTCATCCAGAAAGAGTCAAATAATTCTACTCAATTAATTTGTCACTATTCAAAAGTAGGTTTAATCTTCTGTCAACTAGAGAAGTAAACAAAACTGGAGTGAAGAGATTATTTTCACTATTAATTCGGAATTTATTTTTCAATAGCTGAGAATCTTGTGCAGCTGATCATAGTAAAATAACTTAGGAAAAATAATTTTTTATAAACGACACAATTAATAAGATGAAAGACTATGTTTAACTGACATTCCCCTTGTTTGAGGATTTTTCACCTATCTGTTCCCATGGTTACATACCATGCATTTTAGTATAGAGCTTCATTATTATAGCTGTATTTTTTGTATGTGCTCTTCAAGTAATATTCTGATACATCAGAAACATGGGAAGTTTTCTGTCTAAACTGTTTGGGAACATAATTTTTTAGGTTCTACAGAGGTATGAAGTTTTATGTTAGTGAGATTTTTGTAAAACAACCAATTTAGCACATAGAATCATAGAATCTTTAGATAATGTACTGTTGAAGAACACCATAGAAGATTTTGCATTTTGAGCTGAATGTTTTCCAGTTTAGTATTTTGATGTTCCTAACGCGAGGAGTTTGCTAGTCCAGAATCTAAGTATGATGCCAGTAAGTTGGTAGCGGACATTCACACTTTCGGAGTCCATCTTCAGAAGCTTGTTTGCCCCATCCCTTTCTTGGTGCTGCCATGCTGCTTTGAGGGTTGTTTTCAAAGCTTTAGGTTTGTTGAGTCTTCCATTTTCATATGAACAAACAGATGCAGACATTCCTGGGGCACTGTTGGATCAGAATGAGCTAGCTCCCAAAGCAAGGCTGGAGCTGAAACTGATTCTGCAGCATGCTGGAGGGTTCCCCAGCATTTCTGTGCACCTCCTCTGATAGCTGAACCCTCCGTATACTTTATTGCTTCAAAGGTGTGCAAAACCTCCTTTCCCTCTATGAATTTCATCATAAGATATAGCTGTCTGGGAGACTACTGTCATTATTTTATGTATATTTCAGAGGGGTGTTCTTTTTAACATGGGTTATCTAGCAGAATTCATATTTTATACAGCCTCATGCTGCTAGACTTTTAAAATTAATTCTAATTGATGAGAAGTACTGGAAAGCTGGTTTCAGTTTTTGTGAACTGATTTCTAAATATGTTAGAAAAAGTTAAAAGTAGGTGAAGTTTTTAGCTTTTTTAGAGTACAGAAAAATGAAAAAAACTGTCTGTCCGCCTTTAAGGTTATTCTTAAAGTTCAGAAAATGTGCAGCAGGATGCTCTAGAGGGCCTGGAAATCTGAACCTTGAAAGGGAAAGGGGAGGAAAAAAGAAAAAAAAAAAATCTATTAATCTGAAAATAGGACCTCAAGGGATATAGAATATATGTCAGGAAACTACTTTTTAATACTTTGTTGCACCTAAAGACAGCTGATATTTTAAAATAGCCTGGCCAGCTCATTACGGTATGTTAGAGACTGTATTTGTTTTCTACAACAATAAAAAAGCCATCTAAACGCTGTCTTTTGGAAAGTGATTAGCAGCTGTTTCCTTATTTTTCTATGATGTTAATCACGGAGATGTGCATAAAAATTTTACCTTTAAAGACCTGATTCTAAAATCATTGATGTAAGAGATACTTTCATCATTTTTCAATTATTTTTCAGTAAGACTGTAAATCAATCATCATCATCCAAACAGAAAATAATGCTACAGTTGTGTCTAAAGGTAACTTTCCTCTGTATGTTTTCATTTGCCTATAGTGAAAAAATTGATTTTTTTTTTTTTTCCAATTCCTGCCTGTCGTGGTTTAAGCCATAAATCAGCCACGCAGTTTGTTCACTCACTTCCCCCTTTTTCTTCCCTCTGCTCCTG
>JANRGW010038829.1:36016-74744 GCA_024733675.1 Psilopsiagon aymara | reverse complement strand
TGGATGGCCACATGCAAAGAGTTGTGCTCAATGGCTCAATGTCCAGCTGGAGGCCAGTAATGAGTGGTGTCCCTCAGCGATTCGTGTTGGGACCGGTCTTGTTCAACATCTTTGTCAGTGAGATTGATTGCTCCCTCAGCAAGTTTGCCAATGACACCAAGCTATGTGGTTCGGTCAATAGGCTAGAGGGAAGCAATGCCATCCAGAGGGACCTTGACATGCTTTTGAGGTGGGCTGATGCCAACCTGATGAAGTTCAACCATGACAAGTGCAAGTTCCTACACCTTGGTCAGAGTAATCCCAGGCACAGCTCCAGGTTGGGCAGTCCTGCGGAGAAGGACTTGAGGGTGTTGGTTGATGGAAAAATGAACATAAGCCTGCAGTGTGCTCTTGCAGCCTAGAAAGCCTTATCTTGGGCTGCATCAAAAGGAGCATGGCCAGCACGTTGAAGGAGGTGATCCTGCCCCTCTACTCTGTTCCTTTGAGATCTCACTTGGAGTACTGTGTGCAGTTCTGGTGTCCTCAACATAAAAAGGACATGCAACTATTTGAACAAGTTCAGAGGAGGGCCACGAGGATGATCAGGGGGCTGAAGCACCTTCCGTATGAAGATAGGATGAGAAAGTTGGGGCTGTTCAGCCTGGAGAAGAGAAAGCTGCGTGGAGACCTCAGAGCAGTCATCCAGTATCTGAAGAGCGAAAAAGTGCTGGGGCGCGACTCCTCATTATTGACTGCAGTGATAGGGCAAGGGGTATTGGGTTCAAACTAAAATGAGGGAAGTTTAGATTGGATACAAGGAGAATGTTTTTTACTGTAAGGGTGGTGAGGCACGGGAATGGGTTGCCCTGGGAAGTTGTGAATGCTCCATCGCTGGTGGTGTTTAAGGCAATGCTGGACAGAGCCTTGAGTGACAAGGTTTAGAGTGAGGTGTCCCTGCCCATGACAGGAGGTTTGGAACTAGGTGATCTTAAGATCCTTTCCAACCCTAACTATTAATTCTATGATTCTATGATACCTCCACAAACCATGTTTTGGCTATCTCTATCTGCTACTGGGACAACCCTGACCTGTATGATATTATCGTCATATCTGTTTTACAGTTTTAAAAGGTTTGAAATCTATTTCCTTTCTAAGTTAAGGATATTTCATGCTACATATAATTCTAGAACAAAGACATTTACTGTAATAGGGTCTGTATGTTCTAGCCTGTCTACTGCACTGACTTGGTTTAGCACTGTTACATTCTACCACCAGCGATAATCTAATGAGAGAGCATATGGCAGTTTTACCCCACAGCTTCTAAATAATATATGTGAACACAGTAATTATGAAAAGCTTCCCATATCTCATCTTTAATACATATTTTGCATTGTTTTCAGTGACAGCTAAATCTGTGCTGAGCTCAGGCAAATTCTTCTACTGGCAGCTCTGTTACAACTGTCATTCTCACAAAACATTAGTGGTTATAGTTGTATTTTCCATGGCTGATCTCAGATGGAAAGAGAACAACATCTCCCAGCCTCAGAAATTTATTAAAAAACATAATGGGGATGGATAAGTGCTTCTCTGTATTTTGCTGACCTTTCTGGCAATGCAACTCTGTTGACAATAGCAGAGAACTTTAACTGTGACTGCAATAGGCTGTTGCTGTCTTCCTGAAGTTCATATTTTCTGGACTGAAGAGTAATAATTTTATTGCTGATAACAAGAAGAAAAATAAAATAAAAATGGGATTTCACAGTTCTTTGTTTAAGTGAATAAAGTTCTTAGAGATTTTTGTCAGTATATGAGGAGATGCTATAGCTGCAGATTTTTTGCTTATCAAGAATCAGTAAACATGAATAAGAATAATCCAGGCATGAAGGAAACAATGCTTCAGCCCTTACAGTGTTCCTAGGTAAGAACATTGAAGATGGAAGCACAGGGATTAAATAATTTTTTCTAAAGCTTGGTAGAGGTTAGTACATTCTACCCTTCTCTGTCCTAGTGACTTGAAGGCAAATGGGACACATTTTCAAGATTAGAAATCAGATGCCTCACTTGCTTTTCTACTCACTGATAAGGGAAATGTTACTCTACATACCGGGGAAACTGATTACAAAGGTACAAATACTTTGCACTTATCTAGCATCAGTCCTTAGATGTCGTATTGAAACATGATCCCTCTACATAAGTCTGATAATATCAAAGCAAACAAGAAAGAAATCTGTTTCAGCTGATAAAAACATTTTTCCTCTAACAACAAATGAAATTCATGAATCATATGCTCAAGAAAAAAAAGAAAAATGAGAACACTAGCGTATTTGTTTTCACACTTGCTGCACTCTCCTGTTGCCCAGTAGTTGCAATTTCACGCTCTTGATAGATCACATTGGCAATGGTCCCGGTTTACCAGCAACCATGATGACAATTAGTTCTTTGCTTGCTTCCACCAGCTCAGATTCCCAAGTTCATCTGTCATTAATGAGAACTTGCAACACAGGTCTAGAAAGGGAAGACCCAACACTGCCCTCTGTAAGCAAGATCTGTCTTTCTTTCTACACTCTTCCAAAGGCACTAATCAATTTGAGACCTGAGGACTTAATTGTTGCCTCCTACTCTTTTCAGTCTCCACTAAACAGAAGATGAAATGCTAATGAAGTCAGAAAGTTAACTTGAGATTTTTTCCAGGCTGATGATGTATTGCCCCAAAAAAGTTATCTTTTGTGCATGTGCCTGATGAGGGAAAGACTTTTAATCATATCTGTAAAAGATTATCACCATCTCTACAGAAGGGCTCTTGACATTTTCGGAGGACAAGGCATCTTCTATTGCACTAGCAATTGAAAGTGTATGACAGGAACATAGTGTGTTGTCTTTCCTAGTTGGTAAAATGACCCATACTGCTAATGGCAAAGCCCTCAAAGCTTTCTGTTTAGCAGGATCCTACACAAATACAGATCAATAGCTTCAATTTGATTCTCACCAGTCCATCTGTAAAAAGTCATTCATATGTTTGCTGTCAACACAATTGCTCTCCCTGATCCAAACAATTTGTTGTTCCTATTTATTAAGAAAAAAAATCCAACCAACCCTCTGAACATTCAGATTAATCTGGAAAAGCTACTCCTTTTCGAACTGTGCTTTATAATACTTTTGCACTCTCTTCTAAGCATTAGAAAGTAGTTATTACACAGAAATACTATTCTTCCTTCTTTTCTGCTACAAAAGGCTTGGAGTGACTTTTATTCTTTTACTTTACACTAAATAGTGGGTAGATTTTAATATTGAATATAGGTACTTCTGGATGGTAAGAGCACTCTTTACAATGATGGAGATAATGCTGGTACACTGGAAGGTGTTTAAGTAGAAAAGAACATAGAAAGAATGACGGAAGCCTTGATTTGAAGGGAAACATTACATGTATTGCTTAAGCCAAGTAAATGATGACTAAAAGTAGAGATGAAAACAATCTGCAGTTGTTTGATGGAGGGAAATACAGAGGAGAGTTTTCTTAGGGTCATCCAAAGGGTAAAAGTAGCAGCAATGCTAGATGGACAAGATAAATTAATAGACTTTCTCCACCATGACTATGATTCTATTATATTAAAACAGAAGAAAAGCTACAGAGAAATACTGAACCCATTTCTAATCCAGACCTTCACTGACAGATTAAATAGTACAGTAGATTGTAATTTCTTCTTTTGTAGTCAAATGTTAATTAGATTCCTCGCAGCTGTCTGTATATCCTTCTGAGTTGGCTGATGAGCACATTAACAATGTAAGCTGATTCAAGAGTAGAACAAAACTTCCTTATGAAGCATAATGACACATCTGAAGCATAGACTGGTCCCACTAAAATACGAAACCCACTAGTATGCAGTGGCTCTGTTGCATATTTTATACCATGTGCACGTGGCTTTGCTGCACTGGCAATCTTCAAATAATTTATGAATCTCAGCTCCTCCACTAATGCAGCTATTGATCATCATAAAAAAACACAGAAATTGTAAGCTAATACATAATTTTTCCATCTTTTTCAACTAGTCATAGGAAATAGTCAAGTCACTTGATACTTCAAAGATTTCCTCATATATGCATCTGTAAAATGAGGAAACATTACCTCTCTTGTTAGTTTACTGTTGGCAAAACCTCTGTGTCCTTGGCTGGATATTGCTGAGGTGGAAACTATTATTTTGCTATGACAGTGTCAGTTCCATTAATTCCCAAGCATTTTGTCATTTTCCTGGATCTTCAGCCAAGTAATAATCCGGAAACAGAGCTCTCTGTTCTATTATCTTGTCCCAGACTTGTCTTGAGAACAGTTCTTTCTTAGTTATATTAAAGGTAAAGATAAAAGTTCAAATTCAAAACAAAGCAATCAGTTGAATTCTTCTCACAGACAGACTAATAAAATACTAAGAATGGTTTTAAAATTCAGCTTTGGGTCCTTCTTTAAGGTTAAATTATGTGCAATCACTGCTTAAACATGTAATCCACCCACCTATATCCTAGGACAAGGATTTTGACATATAACTCTCTGCTGAAATGAATGAAACTTCATGCCTAAGTGCTCTGCTTGACTTTTATTTTAAAACCTAGCACAGAATTTGTGTAACAGATTGAAACAGCTCTAGCTGCAACTGTGAATTTAGAATAAATGACACATACATTAAAAATTTGGGGCACAGCTTTTAAACAATCTCCTACTATGCGCTCATTAACAGCCATGAATTTTATTAGGGCAGATAGGTGAGCTGATATCACCTTCAACTCGACAAAATAGATATCCAGTTGCCATCATTTCTACTTGCAGGTTATTTTGCCAGCAGTTTCAAGGGTACTGCTTAAAAATTGCCTTCAAAGGGTGAATACTGCAGCAGTTGCATTACTTTCTGAAAGTCTGATGTTTTGTCCTTTTGAAATAATAAAATTAGACCTCACGTCTAAAAAATGATCCTGTGGTGGAAGGAGAATGGAATATATGAACTATTAACTCCTGTGACTCTTACTTATGTTCTAATTGCCAGACAAATATAAATTCTTCCTTAAAGTCAAATCTGATTTTTTTTTATTACCTAAAAGAAATGTTTGAAAATCAACTGTTCAAGAGCTAAATTTTAGTTTTGCACCTTACTGATGCAGCTTCTGCTTGAGCACTGTTCTTGTGATAAACACATAAAGCACTCCTGTTCAAACATTCTGTTAATGTCAAGGAGACGAATTATAATACACCTTTATATTGTGTAATCTGCAGATTTTATTGACAAAGGTGTCAGGAGCAGAAGATCTGTGAGTCTCTCTCCTTGTCATGGGGTAAACAAGAGGATCTTCAGAGCTCTTAGCTTTATTTAATTTGCTTAGATGCAAGTTGACTGTGAACACTGATTCAATGCAAGACCAGTTACGGATTTTTAGCAAGGTGTGCACATAGGGGGGAGTAATAGATTGCTCTAAAGTGAGTACAAGGTTGCAATTCACTTGGGAGGCTGCAGAGATCATGCGGGAGCAAGGGCAGATGGGTCTGTACCTCCAACAGAAGTGTTTTCTCCTCCCACTCCAGCAACAAGATATTGCTTCATCTCCTCTCCCATGGGGAAACATGACGACAGGTCATATTTGTGTGCTAGGGGGTCTCCATTCATAACTCCTGATTTTTTAAAGCTTAACTTCCCACCTATACTGCCAAAACAGTGAAAGTCTAAGCAGCTGAGTAGCATAATCACAAAATACCAGCTAATTTGCAGGCTAAGACAAGCCAGAGCATGAGACTAACCCAATGTTTTGCTCTTTAACTACCTGGCTTTTGCTACAATACAATGTGTTTTCCTCATTTTTATGCCACCTACTCAGTCTGCCATTTCCCTGGAGACATGGCTTTTGCCTTTGTATTTGTCTAAGAAGTACTACATTGCTGAAGGCATGCTGGAAAGCAGGTACAGTGACTGTCCGAGTAAAAAGCATGATTGTAAGCTCCCATCCCACATTATCAATGATTAAACTTAAGTCCTGAAAATTTGTCCTTCCTTCAGGCAGAAATTCCTTTGGGAGTTATCTCCTTGGAAACCCAACACTGTTGTAGGTTTCCCTAGGCAAATGAAAGTCAGCATGAAAGTCGGTGGGAATAAACTGCTTGGAATGGTGGCTGGATGAGAATAAGATCAAACTCTAAAATACGATTCAAGATCATATGCCCAGAGAATAATGTTTTAGTAACAGTGGAATCTCTCAATGACTTCTCTGCCAACTGAGCTTATAAAATATTTTTGCTGGGTACCTCCAGTGGTGCTGTTGCAAAAATGGATGGTGCTCAGTGCAGAAGATGAAGAAAGAGGTACGGGAGGATGGGATTTTTCTCATATTCCAGCCACCTAAAAGCCATATATCTAATGTTAACTAGTTATCTAACCTGCCTCCATAATGACAGGCAACTGCCATACTGATTCAAATCTTTGGTCAGATCTTCAAGAGGATCTTAACTGCAAACCAACTCATTTCAGGCTGAAAATCCATTACATTGCAATTTTCACTGAGCATCAAGCTGGATGAGATTTTGTCTGAAATCTCTGGAATAAACGATTGCATCTTTAGGCTTTTAGGCCATGTAGGTACCACGTACTGTATCAGTTATAGAGCTCTGACATTTCAAAACCCACGCAAAATAGTTCAAACTTCTCCTTTGCTGCTTTCTATGAGGTTGAAGTAATTAAAACTGGAAGATGCTCTGAAACCTTTTGCTGGTAATGATACTCTAAACACAAAACCCCTGCTTCATCTTTGTCAAAACTCTTGATTTGTTCAGATATAAATTACTTGTTCAGTAGCAGTGCAATTTTTGGCTTAATGTAACACTGGAAAGAGAACAATGTATTTAGAAGGAATTCTTTTTTGTTTAGAAATTATTTTCTTTCAGCCAGGTTTCTAGCTAATTCTGTTTATTTTCCAATTCCCAGTTATGGTGAGAAACCTGCAATGTTTTGATCTTTCAAACATTTTTCACAAAATATGCCAAGATCTTTATTTCACAGATAAGTCTGTTCTTCTGTTATATGTTCAGGCAGTTATTCCAAACTAAGAACTTAAATACTGTGTTTTCCACCAGAATTGAAAGGAAAAAGGCCAATTGCACCTTTTTCCCTTTCTGAACAGTCTCAATAAAGAGCTAAAATAAAAAATAAATTAAAACTTATTTGATTCATTAAACATAACTTTACTGGCTGTTTCATGTATTCTGACAATTTTCCAACATTATTCAGTTACAGAATAACAGCTTATTAAAACAAAGGCAAGAGAATTTTATCAACTGATTGCTAAAGAACAATGAATTAGGAGATCTGGCTCCTATTGCCAGATACAATTCAGGTCTGGCAAAGCTACAGCATTTCTGAACCTTGCCAGTGTTTCATAGAAGGATGCTGAAGAATTTCAAGATGGACCAATGCCCACTTCCCAGCATCAGCAGCACTGAGTCACTGACATCGGGAATGCTGAAGGTCTACAAATGACAGATGGAAATACAGAACACCAATAAATCATAATACAAAGATGCTTAGATTTTAAGAATAGGGAATGCATTTCACTGACAATCTTTTTATCAAGCCGAGCAATCTGTGTGTGAATACACACTAACAGGCACCCAGTTTTGATCTGTAACCTTCAAGAAATGGAGCATCTGCCCTGTGGTAATCAGAGCCATACCTTCGTTTCCTTCTCAGTTTTCCTCTCCTCTCCTCCTGAATTGCTCTTTAATCCCTTTACCTGCATTCAGATGTCTGAGTCTGGAGCTGAATCCTAGCACTTCTCTTCACATCAGAGATCCTTCAACCCCCCATCAGCAGGATAACATTCCTCATTCTCTGTGTAAATAGTGGCCGCTCTCTGTGATTAATCTGTCACGCCATTTTCCATTAGTTTTCTTATACTTCTCAAATAAAACAGTTCCGCACTAAGGGCATGTAGTGATAGGACAAGGGGGAATGGGTTTAAACTGAAAGAGGGGAGATCTAGATTAGACATTAGGCAGAAGTTCTCTTTGAGGGTGGTGAGGCACTGGCACAAGGTGCCCAGAGAAGCTGTGGTTGCCCCACCCCTGGCAGTGTTCAAGGCCAGGTTGGACGGGGCTTGGAGCAACCTGCTCTAGTGGAAAGTGTCCCTGCATGTGGGACACTTTAAGATCTTAAAGTTCTTTCTAACCCAAACCATTCTGTGATGCTACAGACACAGAGTAGGTACCCAGGGTTGTAGACCAGCCAGTGGCACAGTAACTTTGGGAACAACATCCTGAGGCTTTCACTGCAAAAAATTCCACAGTGACTTTGAGTTTCAGTGATAGCAGTAGTGCAGCTTCTGCAAGATACAGCACATCACTGGAGAGTTTCATTCTCTCTCCCTCTCCCACCTTCCTTTTGCAATAAGGAACTGAAGGTGTATTTGTAGGACTTAAGGGCTCATGTTGTTAAGGGCATACAATTAATAAACTCCTCTTACGAAAATATCCTGAGATTTTTAATAGCCTTTGAAACACCAAAGGATCTAATTTCTTCGGATTTAACTCAAAGGACTTGTTCTGCCTGTAGCAAATGGCCAAGCACTCAATAGATCTGCAGTAGGTTGGTAATGATCCTGCTGGTATTTGAAATTACAGCTAAACTTGATCTGAGGCATATGGCTTAAGCTGCTAAGCCATTGCCTGTTGTCTCTGTTTTTCATTTGACTTGGTAGCTTCCTGAAAGTTCCAGAATTCATTCTTGAGGATAATGCAAGCTTTTTCTGGCAGCAACTGAGCTGTCATGACTTACCTATGTGACATTTAAGTGGGGTAAAGAAGGATTACTCTAAACGCCTGACTTAACCTAAAAAAAGTTTGACCCATCACATATTTCAGTGTCTATTACACATGTGTGGTTTAGCTATTTACACATTGCTGTCTCTTTTGTTTGGAAAGTTTCAGATATTGAACTAGAGCCAATCCTAATCCAAAGGCTAACATAAACAGCAAATAAGGATGTTCCTAGTACCTGTCTAGAAGCAGTTTAATGCATTCACTGTTTCTGACAATAACTTTATATGCTTTTGAAAAAATGAATTTAAGAAAGTGTTGACATGAGCAATGTTAAAATGCAGCTTGAATCAGTTGAAATCAACTACATTAAATTGGGGCAAAGGACAGGAAAAGTGGGGCTAGCATCTGCTAAATGGCTGATAGCATATATAAAATATACTTGCCCTAAGAAGGAAGGAAGTGAAATGTAACTCTTTTTTCAGCTCTACCACACAAGATTTTCCTCCTGGGCAGTGACATGATGTCCCCAGTGAGCAAATAGCACTTGAGTCACAGGGCCCCAGCCTGCTGCCGGCTCTGCCTTCCTGTACAGCACTATGTGAGTTTCATGGGTAGAGGAAAAACACCTCTGATGTTACTGAACTTGTTGGAGACTGTGCAAAGCAGCAACAAGATGTGCTGTCAGTCAGGGACTGGGGTCTTATACAGAGCCATAGAATAGTTTGGGTTGTAAGGGATCTTCAGAAGTCATTTAGTCCCATCCCCCCTGAAATAAGCAGGGACATCTTCAACTATATCACAACGCCCAGAGCCACATCCAGCCAGGCCTTGAATGTCTCCAGAGATGGAGCATCCACCACCTCGCTGGGGAGCCTGTTCCAGTGTTTTACTACCCTTATTGTAAAGAATATTTTCCTCACATCCAGCCTGACTCTCCCCTCTTTTAGTTTAAAAGACCCCTTCTCCTATCACAACAGGCCCTGCTAAAAAGTCTCTCCCCATCTTTCTTACAGGCCCCTTTCAAGAACTGAAAGGCTGCAGTATGGTCTCCCTGAAGTCTTCTCCAGGCTGAACAGCCCCAGTTCTCAGCCTTTTCCTCATAGGAGAGGTGTTCCATGGGAGACCTCTTCTATGGAAGAGGTCCATAATCACGTCTCATAGGAGAGGTGTTCCATCCTCTGATTATTTCTGTGGCCCTTTTCTGGACTCTCTCCAACAGAGCCATGTCTTTCCTGTACTGAGATCTCCAGAGCTGGATGCAGTATTTCAGGTAAGGTTTCCCCGGAGGAGAATAGAGGGGCAGAATCACCTCCCTTGACCTGCTGGTCATGCTCTTTCTCAACTCCCTCATCTCTCAGGCACATTTTCTCTCCAGCCTGGTGCCTCCAAAGCATTCATTTTCTGAGCTCATCGCAGCAGCATTCATTTCAGCAGGCATGCATCATTAATCACTTCTGGGACTGGAGGAATCCTGTTATGGGGAGAAGGAAATCTCCCCAGTGTCATTCCTGCAAACAATGTACTCCTGTCCAAATTACCTCTTTCTTTTCCTGAGAAAGCCACTGCACGGCTCTTTCTCCCACATGCTGCAGAGCCTCCCTCTGGAAAACAGCTCTAATCAGTGCTGCTCAGCAAATCATGGCAGTCACTTATGTTAACTTTATGAATTACATAACTGACACGCTCATGCAGATGTTGTTTGCAGAATACTGGAGATGGTCCCAGCCAGACACTTAGCACCAAGACTCAATGTGGAGATGAGGAGCTTTTTAGGCTCATTCTTAACATTTCTTATTTTCATATTTAATAAGAAAATTGGTGCAACACATTAGGAGATGCCAGTCAGTCAGCTAGTAGGGAAACTACTAGTGCAGAAAGATGAATAGCCTGGCAGTTACAAGTCTACAACATACACATACTAGCTGGAAACAACTCAAAAATATGGTTATTCATCTGAATTTATCCCATGGTCCCTGGGTCTCATGATGGTGGTTGAAAGTGGCTGAAACATTTTGCACTGCTTGTTGTTTGATCTGGTTACTCTGCATTGAATAGTATTTTTAAGATGGCTGTCCCAAGTCTCAAAATCCAGCAAGCAGAGCTCAGAAACTTTGCAGACACACTTGTGTGACACTAGGCGTTTTCTTGAGTACAAACCTGCTGAAGATCAGTTTCTTAATGACAGCTTCAAGGGGATTTGTGGGGTGATTGATTTCAGAGGGTCATTTAGGTGGGGTCCTAGAAATCTTTCTTTACAAATAATGTTTCCCATAGTCACTGTCAGTCACTTTCTAGCACCAGTACAGGGAAGGACTGTCTTTAAAATTTGCTTAATAATTAAAGTCTCATTTAACAGCAGCTCTTGTCTCATGGGCTGCTACTTGTACCCAAGTCCCAATTTCAGAAAAACTCTCAGTCCATCTTTCATTCTTTTACACTGCCTTTCTTTACAGTTCTTTTATGGTGCTTCCTTCACTGCTTGCACTTCTTTGGCTATGACTACATCAGGTAAGTAAAAGGAGCCATCAACTACTCTGACCCTTAAAGCAAGTGGATGCCACGGCTTGCCTTACTACATTCAAGTTTCCCACCAGGGAAACAGGGTAGCCTTATCTGTGTCTTGCTGACTGAAAATCATCCCTTGCTCGTGATGTTCACTGGGTCATGCTCAAGTGTTATGTTGGGAGACCTTACCAAGCGCAGGCCAAAATATGCCATAAAGTAGGCTAAAAGCAGCTCAGCATCATCATCTCTTGTCCCCACTCAATCCACCACCACAGATGTTGCCTTTGGGTCTGTAGCTCAGTTCCTCTGCTCAACAACATTTAGACAAGTGGATATTAAATAGGCTTCCACTCATGCACACTCCAGTGAAATTTCTCCACAACTGTTTTTCTGATGTAATGTATCACCCTGTCAAAGTTTCTTCCACTCTCCAGTGACTGGAGGAGGAGCTCAGATGACTAGTTTCTACTGGTTGCCTAAATATTAGGTGGCTAAAGTTAGATGAAAATCCAAAGTTAAACGATTAAGGACTTCCTCCATTTTTCAATCTGAATGGTAATAAAACCAACCTCAATTTTGCAGGGAATGTATAAGTCCTACTTAGAACATATGCAGTTCAGTTCTTTTCTGTGAAATTGCCATATGGCAGAGGAGTGATGGGAAGAAGAAAAATATTGACAGTGATGATATATCTTATTACAAAGCATACGGACCAAATTTTCCTCTCAGTTACTCTAGTGAAAATCTGGAGTGAACAGCCCTGTCTTGATAGGAAAATCAGATCAGTCAGTGGATATACAAAGTCAATTATGAGAGTGAAACAAAAGCAAGCTTTAGAAACATTACAGTATAGTAAAGAAGACATGGTAGGATGCCAGAAGACAGGAAATCATTGAGCCAAGAACACTTACTTGTCCTTTGCAAAAGATCATCTAATCTACAGTAACCGCAAGTGGTCAGAATCTTGTTTTATGCCTGAACTTGGCAAACTGGATAAAAACTGTCCAGAAACATCTGTTCTGGGTTCCAAACATTTATATAGCCTTTTGTTAGAGTACCAAAGATGGCATCACATCAATAAAAAGGAAGCATTGCAGAAAAAAGCAGTACAAGGATGCTAGAGGGCAAAGTCCAAGATTAAAACAAGATTTGCAATGTTTTTCACACCAGTAACTCTTATTTATTCCTTGAGAACACTCAGCTGATCAAAACGTAGACCAAATCTGACAGGCAAAAGCAGCAACTGCTTCAAGGACAGATGCCATGGTACATTCGTATTTCTATGCAATGTAGAAATACATTATCGACAACTTAGAGAAAAAGCTGCAACAATAGCACTGTTTACTGCTTTACAAAGACGTAAAAGTCAACATGGAGCTGAGAAGACTTTCGTAAATATAATGGAAAGTATTTACTCAATAATAGTTTAATACGGTTTATTTGAAACTTAGTCCTGCAAACAACTAGCAAAATAACTATTTTCGATTCAAGATCCTTTTCAGCTCACAAAGATAATCAGAAATGTGTAATTTTTTTGTTAGATATATGGCAGGATGTCACTCATGTAAACTAGAAGAAACAAACAGCAAAAACTCAGCCAGACAAATAAACCCCTGAAAAAAACCAAATAGAGTTCCCATCAGCAATTCTGCACACAAAAGAGTTAAACTGTAACTTAGTAAAAGATGTATATTTTTTCTTGGAGCCCTGTAAAAACTGAGTTTTTGTGAATGAGTTCAAAGGCAAATTATAGCCAAATCAGTGTCCACAGTTTCTTTGGAAGAAGCATGGAACATTTGGCCAGAAGAAACAGTGCCAACTATCCAGTGCAAAGCCTATACTTCAATTTGCAAAAGCAAAAAGCTGTGATTTATACCTCTGAAAGGAAGAAGTAAAAAAAAAAAATAAATAAAATCTAAAAGTACATTCTGTGTAGCTCATTATTTTGCCAACAGCTTGTGGGTTGAATGATGAGGTACGTTTCTGAAGATTAGACATCACCATTTTCTTTTAACCAAACAAAACAGCAGGAGAAATCAAAATTCCCCTAAAGCAGAGGCAATCCTTGAGAAAGTTCAGAGCTGTTGTGGCTCCCCGTTGGCTCCTATTTTGAAAACTAAAAAAACCCCAAAAACATCAACCAATAGAATTAATCAGCTTTGGCTCACAGGCAGCATTTTTGCTTCCATTTGAGGACAATTACAGGCACAGTGTCAACTGGTCAGTTGTTAGGTTGTGCGAAGCTTTGTGGGTACACACTGGTTTTTTTGACATCAAAAAAATCCTCATGAAAAATGTACTGTTGCATGTAGGCATCCCCTGGTATCTTCTTTCAAACTCAGCAATTTGCTACTTCAGAGGGAACTGAGTAATGCTTTGGAGAATAAATTCACACAGAAAACAGGTAGTATTGCAACACTGACAAAATCAACTGACAAAAGATAATGAAGCAGCATAGATGGTGCGCTATTAATCTGTTCGTTTTCTCTGTAGTATGGCTGAGAGAATGCAGTCTTGAGCTACGTAAATATTAACTGAAGAAATTTAAGAAGATGAAAATTCAGTCCTTTATACTTACTGTGCCAATACTGACCATCAAGTGATTATCCAATTGGATTTCTTCAGGCCTCCTAAACTGTCAAAGTGGATGTCTTTAATAGGTGATGTGCAAATATGCTCATGGTAGAGCCTTGGTAAATTACTTAAAATTTGGCAAGACATTATTCTTAAAAATGGAATATTGTTCCTTGGAAAGGAATGAGCCATGAATTCTCCTAGCCACCAACGGCCTATTCTAACATCGCAAATTAAAACTTAGCATAAATATATCATCATTATGCAACAAAAGAGCCCTGCCAACAATAAAAAAAAGAAAACAAAAACAAACCCCAAAGCACATGAGATCCCAAGGGACGAAACAATGTAATTCTACAGCCTGAAAAATATCACTTATAGCTGAAAAAAGGCACTCATAAGTTGTACATTGTTAGATGTTTCTTCTGGGTTTGTTGGCAGTCAGTCTGGAAAATCTATTTCTTTAAATTTGCCTCTGAAGTATCTTATATAATCCTAGTTAGAACAACAGAAATTTGGGAAGCAAGAATTCGCATTTAGGGTAATTGCCTGTTGTAATACTAGTCACATGCTTCTGGTCCCTAAAATGTGCATGAGATTTCAGCACACCACTACGCAACTGTTTCTCTCCTCCTTAGAGATGACTATCCATTAATGAATAAATGTATTTTCTTTGCAAACTTCATTTCTTTTGGAAACATCCAAGGTTGAAGGCATTCAGGTAATGTAAAAGCATTGTTCCCCAGATCCTACTGCTGTAAATCAGGATGTGTCCTTATTGAAATCTTAGCCCTGCTCACAGTTTCTCTCCTCTGCGGCTCCTATTTTATGAATCACTGCTATTACTCTGGAGCTGGTTTCCACAAGGGTTCTCATCTTTAACACTTTTGTTCCTAAATGGATGGTCACATTTCAACTTTTGCTTCCTGCGGTGGGTTTTATTGAAAGTATTATGAAAATAAAAACACCCCATGAGTTTCCAAAGTGTAGATAGTCAGAATATTTACTATTACACTGGGAGACAAAAAGAAAGGATGCAAAAAGTGATTCCTAAGGACAAAAGTAAGTCTGTTAATCAGGGGAAGGCCCCCTGTGTGCCATTTTCTTCTTCTACACACTTTCTCTTCCACATACCTTCTATGGGATATCAGATGAGTTAGACGCAGTGTGGCAATTATTACATTCTTCTGAAACACAATAATTGAATAAAATACAGAAGTGTAGTACATGAAGCCGCACACACCTATAGAAATACATGTTGCTAATCAGTCTTCATGGCACCTGGATTTTTCTTATTTATGTGAATTTCACAAACTGCATCTTCCTCCTTTTTTGATTCCTCTTTTTTTTTTTTTTTTTTTTTTTCCAATTTCTAATTCGATTTATATTACTTTCTAGGATCTTTTAAATCAAGATTATGGCCTGCTGGCAAATTTTCCTTTAGGAGTGTAATAGCCATCAAGAGAACAATGTCATTTGGATGAAATAAGACTCCCTAAAGAACCCCTTAAGAGCTGGAAAATACGTAAAGCTCCTACTGAAAGGTAACCCAAATTGTGATTTGATCTTTTGAAGTAAAATACTGGGGATGCTTTACAGATTTGGAGCATTTTTGGGGTATAAGAAAGAGAAGATCGCTGCTTTCTCAGGCTACCATTATGTATTTGTGAGGCAGCAATAATTCTTTCAGTGGATTTCATGTTCCCATTGAAATGTCTTCACTTGGTTTACACAAGGCGAGAATTAAAAAATGATACTATGCTGACAAAATCTAAAACTAAAGCCGCTTGACAATTGTGTTAAAATAAGCACTGCTAGTAGCTTGATGTAAATAGGAGGGAAACCATATCCTAAAAATGACTTCCGTCGCTCTGGGCATAGTCACCCACATGGAGGAATGACACCTGTTCTTCCTTAAGTAATTTCTCAGTTCCGGAGAGGAAAATATCTCTGGGGACCACACCTCTGTCTTTGGAGAAGAGGTCAGTACTGCTCTATTTCTGTCTTTGGTAACTCTGAATAACTTTGTGGTTGGTGCTGCAATAAGAATTACTGATACGTGTACACAATTATGTATTTAAGTCTGTTGCAATTAGCTGTTTCTTGCTCTGACACCAACCTTCTGGCATTAGACCTCCCTGCACCTTGGTTTATCCACTCATAAAATGAGGGTAAAGATATTGACCTCTCTTGTAAAACCTGTCGGAAATTTACTGCTGAACACCACCAAGGACAAATTAGGTAGAATATTTAATACCTAATAGCATATGCAAAAAAAGCACAAACTGCATTGGCTTATTTTTTCTCATGGAGAGATGCTTGCGACATTCATTTCTGACTGAACTTGACTTAAAGTGACCAGTTTACATGAATCCTCATTGAGAGAAGAAAAGTTTATACTGGTAAAATTTTACTTGGTCTTCAAGGCATCTTTTGCTCCCTGAATTAGGAATTACAAGTGGGGTCAAATGTGAACTCTGCTTTTGATGAAGGCAGAAGATAGAACTATGACAACAGCAGGCAAGATGCTTTCTAGTGAGAGCAATGGGTTGGAAAAGCAATTATCCTTTTGTGGCAAGGGTCAATACAAAAGGGCTATTCGTTTGGCTCAATTTAGTGGACTGAACACTACGAGGACAATGCATGAAGGCCAAGGGGCAACACCAGGAGCTCTTTTGTACAATGTCAGGAGCAACAGTGGCACACTATAGATGCAAAAAAGCTGCTCCTTGAGGAGGAGACCTGCTGGTAAGACCAAACAACCATTTGGACTGCTGACCAGCCACATCCCCCTGAGGTTGCTAGGTCAGTGGCAGCCACATCCCTTGGGTGTTTAGTGCCATCACCTGGAGTTACACTGTTTTATGGTAGATGCTCCCCTCTCTGTCTTTACGGTGTAGTGTTTGCCTGTGTTTCACACAGCAGTGGAGGCAAAGTGCTTAGCAAGTAAGTTTATAGTATTCTTCACTGAGAATTTACATACAGAGAAAATTAAACCTGCTGGGAACCTAATGAGCTGTTTCGTAATTTGATGAAGCAGTGCGACCTACCAAGGGACTTAGTGCAAGGAGTTTTCTGTGGCAATTTGATGCTAAGTACAAGAAGGACTTTGGGGGTACCAACTTCTCCTGGGTTTCTTGCCCACCACTGAAACTGCCTGGCTACAATTAATGTCAATCATACTACAGAAATGGAACTACACGGGGAGCAGCTACAAGGGGAAACTACTTTGCTCATGGTAAGGACCAGTGCTAGCCAACACTGCCACTGTGGAGTAATTAGGTCTTCTGCAAATTCTAGTAGGACTCTCATATCTTCAGTTACCTTCTGGCACACCTGCTTAAACAGTGAGTGCTGGGTGACTGAGGACTCCAGTATAGCTGGAGTAATACTGAGAGGGACCAAAAAGGGGGAAGCAGATAGCACTTTGGCAAGCATTTGTGGAATGAGAAGTGATGTGTCTTCCTTCGAACATTTCTACCAGTGTAAGTATATAAATATGATTCACATTTTAAGAGGTTTTCTTTGCGATTCATAATAAATCAGAGGATGCAGCTGCCCTCCTCTCTGCTCAGGTAGGGTGAGATAATGAAGTAGAAAGCACTGTCAAGTCACAATAATACACTTCTTTTATAGACCTCATTTCATTTCCAGCATTTCAAAACCTTGCCAGTATTAATTAATTAAAATCTTACAACAGCTCTTTGAATTGGGCAAGGACTATTATATCACTATTTCAGTCAGTAAATGTGGAGACCCTGAAGGCTAAACTGAGACTGCTTGCTTTAAGGATTCAATTTATTCATTGCAAAATCTGAAAAAGAAAATTAGTGTTTGGCTCCAGCAGAACGATTCTGATCACTTAAGGCAGGTGCCTACATAAACTATATAAGCAATGCATATAATGAGTGCTTTCAGATGCCTCTGAAGTAGCACTCAAGTGATGTTCACACATTTCTCCATCAACTGAATGGTGAGCTGTGGGTCCTTCATGAGATGATTTGGTGTGGTTGCACTACCTGTGCAGCCACTCAAATGTAGGCACTAGGAAACATTATTTTCATGAGCGAAGATGAGTAAGTGCTTAATTCAAAGCTCAACAGTGTGCAATCCTGCTTACATGGGAATCAAAATATGGATTTCCCCCTAACAGGCAAGCATCTGTGTTGTGGGATAAATGGGAGGAGAAGAACAAGGTCTGAGCACTTCTCCAGAAAATAGAAAAGTAGAGATCTAGGATGTCCATCCCAAAGGGGCCTGACCCCAGCATTTCCACTTGCTCAGATTATACGAGGATATGGGTAATGCTGGCGTGGAGACATTGTCTCCTCCTGCTGAAGATGGACTTTTTAAAAAACAGAAGTCTAAGACGAAGAAGACGGAAAGTTTCAGTCTAGTGAAAGGGGAGATCTTTTATAGAATCATAGAATAGTTGGAGTTGGAAAGGATCTTAAGATCATTTAGTTCCAACCCCTCTGCCATGGGCAGGGACACCTCCCACTAAACCATGTCATTCAAGGCTCTGTCCAACCTGGCCTTGAACACTGCCTTTTATTTGCAATTTAACTATAGCATCCCTTCCTGTTACCTTTAACATCCCTAGCCAAGTTTAATTCTAATTGGGCCTCAGCTTTCCTAACCTGGTCCCTAGTTTCCTGAACAACATCCCTGTATTCTTCCCAGACCGCCTATCCTTGCTTCTACCTTTTATAAGCCTCTTTTTTCCCTTTAAGTTCCCTCAGCAGCAACTTATCCATTCAAGGAGGTCTCCTGGCCCTCCTGCTGCACTTCCTTATAGTTGGGATGCAACACTCCTGAGCTTATAAAACACTCCTGAGCTTTTAAATTTTAATACTTTTGTTTGTAAATCTCTTTTAGAGCTTTATCAGATAAATGCCATGAATTGGATTAGGCGGTGAACAGTCATTCTCTTGTGCCTGAGGGTTAACTGCCATTTAGGATTGTCTGCGTGTTTCCACTCTGCCAAACTGACTTACCCATCCCCTGTATCCTGGCATCAGGTTCTCCACAGTTTGAACATGTTAGCTGGCTATTTGGGAGCCATTTGTTACATCCAAGAAAAAAGCTGGGGAGGCCAAGATGACAATGTGCTCCAGCCTCTGCTCCATCCACAATGTGGACATGCATGCACAACTTGACCTGGTGCAATAATGCAATGCTCAAGTCTGCAAATCCCAGTATCCTTCCTGTCAGTTCCAGAGCACACAGCAAGCAGATGGCTGTAGAAAAGCCCCTATTTGGCTGTCTGGATTAGGAAAACAACAAAAAAATATTTCAGAAGTGCTTATAATTGTACACCAGAGCTACAGGAGATCAGGATCTGCCAAGCGGAGATCAGGATCAAGCGCTGTGCAGCACGGATTGGTCTGCCCACTCAGGCACTCTCAGGCATCATCTGTGTGAATACAAACCAGCCTGCAACAAGCAGTTCAGAGGCATATACTTTCTGGTTTGGCCCACAAAATTAGTATAGCCATGCCCCAGATTTCTGTGGTGAGGTATTCGTGATAGGTCAATGTCACCTAAAACTGGTGGGTTCAGTCAGGCTATCACTTAATGAAGTGGACCTTTTCAACACTTTGGGAGATATTAACAGCTCCTCATACACTTATGAACCATGATGGACTGCCAGGAGCTGTCAGTCACTGAACACATGTGAAATTATATGCTTAAGATACACTTTCGAGTATGAAACACAGTGTCCAGATTTATATACAAATTCAGTTTCACTGGGATGTAGGTTCTTCTCCAGTTGAAGCACACTGAGCCATTCCCTGCAACTTATGCACTTCCAGTTCATTCTCATAGGGACTTAAGTTGGCTCATTGATAGTCTAAATCACATTCACTAACTTCTTCAAATTATGCAGCCTAGAAAACGACTAAGGAGTCCTGAAACTCAGCTTGAGACTGATTTATTATCATTTTTACCTGATAGGGGATTCTTTGATCTCAGCAAGACTCTCTCCCGATTAGCAGTAGAGAAGCAGGATTTGGGTTAATGCATCCTGCTCTACCCACTCTTTAACATAAGAGTGGTTCCTATTAGCATTTTAGCACTCTGTCTTTTTATGCAAGAACTTGCACAGCTGACTTGGCTAAACTTTTAATGGGTATGCTTCCAGTGTGGGAGGAAATGTTAAGCACTGCTTATTGTTACTTAGAATTGCACACCCAAATGCCATAGCTCCATCAAGAGTTCCCAGGCATCTAGCTATTTTACTATCTACCACAGCACACTGTATCACAGAGAGGATCTTCTTTACCACCTAAAGTAATGTCATGATGCAGTGTAGGAGCCAAAGAATGCTGGGTTTGCAAAATGTATGCATTGCTTCAGATCGCAATGAATTCACTTAACAGGAAATCAGGCAACAACCACTAATTTCAGTGCAATAGATTTCTCTGCTCTTCTTATTTACCGAGATGTTGCTCACTAGAACAAATCAA
The DNA here is from genome assembly GCA_024733675.1 of Psilopsiagon aymara. Classification (NCBI taxonomy): domain Eukaryota; kingdom Metazoa; phylum Chordata; class Aves; order Psittaciformes; family Psittacidae; genus Psilopsiagon; species Psilopsiagon aymara. The sequence goes on along the minus strand of JANRGW010038829.1, from coordinate 54,434 downwards.
TGATATTACAACAAGTTGCCCAGCATTCTGACAACAGCCAATATCTGCCTAGCATCTCAAGAGGCATCTCTTTATCAAATGCCTCCAGTTTTTTGTCTGTCACATCTCTACTTGTTCAGAATGCTCTGCTGGAAGTAGAAAAATTAAGGTTTTCCAATGTACTTGGCTGAGTCAGAAGCTGTTTTGGGCAGTCATGCACAGGCACACGTATAGACTGCCCTATCAGCATTAAATTTCCCCCACTGTGTGCCAAAGGAGATGTGCTATTGTCCTTGGGTGCACTCCTAGAGGCCACGCGTGGGGCGTACACAACTCCACCCTCAGCTGAGGTGGGAAACTTGTTCAAAGTGGTTTTTGAGGTTTTGTTAAGAAGCAAAACAGGAAATCTTCATGAATCTGGAGTTTAACTTTTTTTTTTTTTTTTCTTTTTTTTTTTTTAACTTGCTGCTCTCCCAGAGTTAGTTTTCTTTAAATGGAAAATAAATAATTATCAGAATGACAAACATTCTCCAACTGACCTCTTCCCAGTTCTGGGATAAGCCCAAGGTTTTACTGGCGCAGACTAGACTTGAGGCAGCAAAGAGAACCTGGAGTAGTCCAGGGAAGTTTTCTTTTCTTTTTTTAAGCAAACTGAGCAACTTTGAGGCTGCGTCAACTTTCTTAAGTGCTCTTTATGCCAACTAACCGTACTCGGTTCAGAAAACAATGCTGACTACTGCTCTCTTCCTTGCCTACACTGGAGATGATGAAGGCCGAAGACAGAGCTGAAACAGCAGCACTGTGCCATCTGGAGAGACTGTATCCTCAGCTTGCCTGCCTGGGAGCAGAGGAAGGACAGCCGAGTTACACCCTAAAATCAGCGAAAAGGTCAGTGAACACATCAGTGGGATGAGGAGCATCAGTACAAGCCTGCCTGCCCCAGCATGTTGACCTCCATACACAGCAATGCTACCATCGCTGAGGGTGCCCTTGTTCTTTTATCACATGGTTTCCTCTGCTAGCCATGTAAACCATAACAGCTGGGTTTATACTTTTAGGACTATGGGCCCTCGGCAGCCCTGAAAAAGCTATTGTGAAACTATCAAGTTGTCTCAGGAGCCCAGGAACAGGAAAGTTATCGCTACTGTTCTCGATGTGGGACCTAACAGCAAAAAGGCTCCATTACCGTAACTGCAAACAACTGAGCTTTGTGGTACATTGCTGATTCACATTCCGTGACACTGCTGAGCAAACTCTACCTAGATGCCTCCACAACTCTGCTTCTACTGCTATATAACCCTGAGTTTGTGTCAGATTCTGTTATGAGATAAGCTGTTGTCATTCAGAAACAACTGCACTAAGGCAAGTGAGTTACTGATAGGCATAACACAAACTGAATGAGCTAGATCTTGCAATTGGGATCAACCAGACAGCTTCCTCACAGTTTGCTCCCAGTTTATTGTGTGTGCTTAGCCATCAGCAATGCTTTTACTGCTGCTCCAGCATCACTCTGACGTCAGCACTTTGATTTGATTTTCTGTCACTGTTCCCGCAGATTAAATTTCAACCAGTGACCCATGGCTTGATAGCTCATTAGCAAATCCCTCTGAGCCATCTAGTCCTTCCCTTCCTTGACAGTTAACTCTGCATTGGACACACTCCTGAAGACTACTGAAATCAGCACAATCCCATGCAAAAGCTCTGTCAGACTCAGTGCTACTGCAAAATCCTACGGGGTCCCATGCCCAGCTGCATGTCTTCAATGACAAATCACTAACAATTCCTATTATGAGTTCCTTGGGTTTTTTTTAAGTCATTGTGGTTGTTTAAAAACTCCTTCACGGACAGCCAAATCTTTCCTTTCCCTCCCCTCCCCTCAGCCCTTTATCTATAGAAGTATTCTGACTTCTTGGTGAAACCTTAAAGCAGGATATTCTCAGTACTTTTGCTGTTCAGCATAATTACTGCAAGCAGTAAGGACTAAAGCAGATGGGACCATGCTCTTGCAGGTTTCCTTTGCTGTGATACATGAATATAGAAGTCTTGTCAGGCAGTGGGAATGGAGGAGCTGCTTCAGATCACGCTCTGGAGGTCACAGACCCCAACTCTCACTTCTGCAGTTGAGTAGGACAGGATGCAGGCTTCCCTGAGTGATCCCACTCATGGGAAGGTATCTTGAGCTCAGCTTTTCCTATGGCCAGCTTTACGTTATGTTGACCAGCAGGTTAATAGTGAAGATGAAGCCATTGCTCTGTTTTACTTCCTCCATGCATCTGAACAGATCTCTTGCATTTAACCTAGATTATCAGTGCCTTTGAGCAAGAATTTTTTTTTCATACATTCCAGAGCTATAGCACCCATCCAACTCTTCTTAAACTGCCACTTTTACAAGTATCCAGGCTGTAATGTATCAAAATCTTTACCAATCCTCTTCCTCCAATCTAAGAAAATTTCTACAGATGCTGAACTGAGGCTGATTTTTGCATCCAGCAGGTACAGCACAGCCCCAAGACTCCAGCGAAGCCACAGATTAGACCTCCCAGTCCCACACTCTCTTTTCACCTCAATAAACACTTTGCTCCAGAAGTCAGCCTCATCGATTTCAGTGGGGAGACATTTGATTTACAGCAGGCCTAGATGAGAATACGGCCGTAATTCTTTAGTGCCTTTAAAAGCCAAGAGCCCAGCAGAAGCCAATTGTGTCTGACACGAAGCTGTTGCACACCCAGTGTGGAATCTGCACAACTCCATAAACCAGCAGTGGTCTAAATAAAAACTTCAAACAAGACATTCTGGCATTGGCCAGAAAGAAAGAAGATAAAGAGCTGGGAGCCACCAAGTTGTGAAGGAAGAACTGCTTGACTGCTGGACAGAGAGCGAAGTTAGAGGCAGAAATTAGGCAGGGTGCTGGGAGGCTTGTAACACTTCCAAAAACCAAAGGGGTCACGGCATTTAATTTGATTAATTCATCACCAGTCCAAAAGACTTTGTATGGAGCCTCAGGCAATGCAATAAACATACAGTCATTGAGAGAGGAAATAAAAGACTGGTTGGGTGGTAAATACTCCAGCTCCCTCTACCACTTCAGCTTCCCTTTTGTTTCTTGTCTCTTTGGTCAGTGCAAATATTGGAAGCAACATAGTAAGCAAGTGGTAGCACTAAACCCACGAAACAAAAATCACTGTATTTCAAATGCTTTGGTCAAAACACTTCCCAGAAAAGCTTTGACTTACTTTCCCTGTAATTTTTGTTATCCTTCAACAGCCCATTCCTCTAGGAAACACCATTGGTAGAACGGAGAAACAGTTATGCTTGCTTGGCCTCCTCAGGACTGGCAAAGGATTTAGTGGAAAACAACAAAAAGGCTGTTTATCTTAAGGGGGGCAGATAATGCTTTTGGAGGTAATTTCAGTAGTTTTGGTTGTACCCCTAAGCATTCAGGGAGCCAAACAGCTGTTTTGATGTAACGTAATTTTATTTACAAATAATAGTGTTCTGTAAAGCTCCGATACTAACTTTTATGGGCCAGAGGGTACAAAAATTCACCCCGTAAGTGTACAGCGTGTGTCCCTCACCACAGAACACAGCAGAAGGGCACAGAGCCCCTACTGACACTGAGGCTGGAAAACATTTAGAGTTGCTTGAAGCTATGAAGGAGCTTAGGTCATCTGAGGAAACCACAGCAGAGGCAGAGCTGGGAAAGGGAGGGTGACTAATTTTGCATACATCCTCAAAGACTGAACTTTATGTCTGGCTCTTCTCCAATTCACTTCAAGCACTGCCACTGTTCCCAAGCTGCATCAGCTGGGCACCAATGTGTATCAGACCTTACTGCGGCTCTGTACAGCAGGAATCTGCTTTTATCCCCTATTCTCAGGCAGGCACTGAGGTTTATTGCAACTTAGAGAGTTTTCCTGCAGACACATGAAAAAACTATGATATGGAAGACGAGCCTCCAACCTCATGGCCATGCATTAGCAGCCTGCCTCGCATTTGTGCACATAATGCCATATGGCACCTAGGTCCTGTTGAATCAAATACCGCCACTGAAGAAACCAAGGTGACTTACACATGAGTTTGAATTGATATCTAATGAACTTCATTCATTACTTAATTTTCAATTTTCTTCCATTCTTGCAGTACGTAAAGATCCATCCATGTGTACATATATGCAAGACCCAACCAGTAGAAACATTCACTTCGTCTCCAAGCTGGTCAGATGAGGAAGTGGTCATCAAATATAGTGTCAGACCACTGTTTCCCCTTTTAGTGAAATAATTTGTTCACTACAGAATAAAGAAACAGCTCTGTCATTCCGGAGTTATTAAAAATAACCTGGAAAGAATTACTGTACAAAAATCAGAACCGTTTGTTTAATGAGGTAGTTGGGTAACTCTACCTGCATTTTCCATATACACTGAGAATAACAAACATGCTTGCCCACTACTGAAATACAGATACTTTCTCAGTGTAAAACTGGCTGATTAAGGCTTCAAGATAATGGTCCAGAACTATATATGCTGTTCCTTAAAAAAATAAACCAAACAACACCCGCCTCAAAGCAAAACAGAACTCGTGGTGCCTTTGCCAGTATTTCACAGTTTGTTTTTGCTCATAGGAAGTCCTGTTTAAAATCACAATAATGCATTTGACTTCTGAGAGAAAAAGAACCAGAGATTTATTCAATGCTGTGTTGATAGCCGATTGCAGCAGGAATCCGAGGGGACTTTTGTCAGAGAAGAAATCTCATCTGGATAGATAACACTCCTCAGCAGGGCATGGTTACTTATCTGTTTGTTTGCACCGACATCAGATGAATGCTGTTCATCTGTTTGATTGTCACTTCTCCCTTCCTCCACTATCCCTCCTACTCTTCTTTTGGAAGGTTTAATCACCCAGTGTAAGGCTTTCTAAGAGGAACAAGGGCACGTTTAAGATAAAGACATTGGCAAAGAACTTTAAACAACTACAGTGCACATTCATGCAGTTACTAAGTGCAACTTGAGTATGCACACATTCATGACACAGCCTCTCTTCTCCCACACAAGTGATAAGACCGAACACTACTCACTGCATGATGCTCACCCTCCACATAAAGCTGGTACTTATTCCTTCAGAGTTAAACTAGCACCATACAAACTAGCTGAGGAGGAAAGGTCAAATCCAAAGATACAAATTTGCAGCACTGCTGCATGTTGAAGGGGGAAGGCATGGGGGGTTTGTAGGTAAATTACGCATTAATTTATAAAGCATGTTTGTCATGCTAACTATCCAGCATTCAGTGACTGGTGATTACTACCTTCCTAATAGCTGCATATGATTAGCTTCATATTCCTGTAAATTTACTGTGCATGGTGTCTATGCTATATCTGATGAAACCCATGTACTTATTAGCTGAGTTTTGAGCCATGATGCCCTATATGCAAGCAAGGCAATCTTTGCCTGTATCATCATCTTTAGGAGAAAAAAAAAAAAAAAAAAGAGAGAGACAGAAATACCAAAAGCATGAGATAGCACAGACCTTGATTAGTCTCATTACAAAGGCAGGCAGAAATAAGAGTCCTGCTTGTCGTGACTTTTGACTTCTGCTTCACCCCCCAATACACACTGGTCTGCAGGTCTGCAATGGTTGTAACTAGGACCTAGAACCATAGAGCAGTTAGGGTTGGAAAGGACTTTAAGATCATCTAGTTCTGAACTCCTGCCATGTGCAGGGATGCCTCACCCTAGACCACGTCCCCAAAGGCTCAATTCAGCCGGGCCTTGAACACTGCTAAGGATGGCACATTTACCACTTCTTTGGGCAACCTGTGCCGGTGCTTCACCACCTGCCCAGTAAAGAACTTCTTCCTTATATCTAACCCAAACTTCCCTTGTTTCTGTTTAAACCCATCACCCCTTGTCCTATCACTACAGTCCTGATGAAGATTCCCTCTCTGCATCCTTATAGGCCCCCTTCAGATACTGGAAGTCTGCTATGAGGTGTTCATGCAACATTCTCTTCTCCAAGCTGAACAGCCCCACAGGTCGTATACACAAATTGCCATCTTGTCTATGCGCTTTAAAATGTTAAGCTTTTCCTCATTTCCTCACCTAAGGAAATAAGGAAGAGGTAACCATTCCTGCTTTTTCCCAAGGAACAAACTATGTCATTGAGACTGCTCATCAGCAACACAAGTCACCTCTTTAGCATCATATATGAGGCCAAAGCAGGCAGATAGATGGAAAAGAAATGTGGAGTTTGCTATAAAGACCTCTATAAAACACAGCCCTGCTCTCCATCTCCCCAGCCCAGCTGTAGCACCAATCTGTGGCTGCTCCCTCAGTCTCTCGCCTGGGGCTTTAGTAACTACTAGAGAGCAGATGAAAGGATCATCCATCCAGCTGTGAGTAGTGCCTCAGGTAACAGAGTGCCGGAGGCACCTCAACCACGTTTTGCAAATGTATGAGACATACCTCAGGAAGGATGGAGTCATCTGAGTCAATGCTTGGTGCGCACAACTTGAAAATTCAGTTTAGGATGTGCCCAAGTGGAGGTACAACTATGGCAACACAGGATCTGAAACACTTCTTGTTGTATCCTTCCCTATAGGCCAGACTGATGACACTGGACTAGTCTTCTGCACCAGCGAAATAGGAAAGAGGCTTTAATTAGTTTTAACTAATTAATCTTCCGAAATGCAGGAAGATTAGGTGAGCACAATGAATCTAACAAAACCAGCAATTTCAGAGTAATGCAAAAGAAAAAGTTCATGGGGATTGGATGGGAAGGAAGGAGGGAAGTATTATCAATTAGTGTTTATGAAAAGGCCTCCAGTTTCTCCAGGACAATAGTGGAGAAATAGGCAGTGCACTGAGGGAATAGCCATATGCATTAACACTGCATGTTTAACCCCAAGAGGTCTCAAGAGACTCAAAATGAGCTAAAGCTCAAAAGGTCTCCACTAATGAATGGCCAGTGATAGTCCAATATAGGGAATGGACATTAGCTATGACCAACCAAGGTGGATGGTGGCACTCTCTTAATGGGATCCTTCACAGATTGGTACAGATTTCTTGTGCCAGAACTACAAGCAGCTCCTCCTGAAAGTAAAAGTGACAAATCTTGCTTCACATACTAATCTTTCTGGATTATAAAATCATTCATAAGCTTCAAAGTTACATGGAAGAACTGCTTTCTACCATATGCATGACCACTACGTAGAAGCAGAGAACTGTGATCTTTTCAGAAATGACTAGTACTATACACATAATAATAACAAAAATAACAATACAATGGCGTTGACACCAGCAGACTACACTGAAAGAAACTGCAACGCCTGAATACCAAAGAGCACTAAATGGTTCTCTCATCACTCTTCATCACACATATTTCTACTGAACGTGGGTGGGTTTTGCTCCATATTTTATCTCCAGCAACACACAATGAAGCTGCAAATGGCGTTACTGATCATACCAAAATGCCCATGCACTAAAAGTAACACTGAAATTGTGATATAAATCTATTTTCAGCTTTCATCTGTATATTCAGGATGTCTTCCTCTTATCTCTGTTAGGTATTATTTTTATATTGTGAAAGATGACAAATATAGAATGTCAAGAGCAATCAAGCTATGGAAATCGCCTCCTGGGACAGAGATGTATTTTCTCATAGGGCTTTTTTTCTTTTCCCTTTATTTTTATGATTAGTCAATGTTGTTTAGCTACCTCAGAGAGATGCAAGGTGAATTAGGAGAAGGAAGGTGAAGGTTATCATGGAAACATTTAATCCCTCCTCAGCAGGAACTGGTTAATAGTTATGGCTAGACTCAAGTGCAGACCTCTGCTGGGAATCCCAGTGAAGGTCAAAGGCAGAGAGGAAAGAAAGCTGCACTGAGATCTTAGACAGTCATAAGCAGACAGATGTTCTTAAGCTTTAATGAGCAGTCTTGGCTCCAGGCCTTTCTTGGTAGAATTTAGCTTTAGTATTTTTCCTTTTAGTGCAAGGTATGGCTCTGGTTAACTAGCTCTGTTTAGCTAACTGCTGATGATTTTTCCACCTAAATAATAGCTTGACAGTAAAGAAACCAGTTCATAATCTCTGACTTGATGGATTAGGTTATGGGGAACAATGTGCAGTTGTAATCATGAAAAGTAAAAAATAAATAAAAATAATTTTAACTTCAAATGAGAACCAGTTTAAACACCAAATCTGATGGAGTGCCTAATCCAAGTTCTGCCACTCCACCTTCTGGTTTTATCATCATGGACAACAAACTGGAGGAAAATAACATCAAATGGACTTTTTCTTTACTAATTCTATTTCCAAGCCAGCATGGTGGGCGTCATACCCCTGCTTTGGAAACTCACTTGGGTTCAGCAGTTCTGAGAGTTTTGCCTGAACAACTTGTTACACCAATGTAAAATGTATTAAATTGGGAAATAAAAAACATCTTCTGTTTCAGAAAGCAAAAAAGCTACAAATCCAACTGCTATCAAACAGAAATCAGCAACTTCCACTAAAAAGCTGAGAAACAGGCTTGCTGAAAATTTTGAAGACTTCTAATCCTTGTCGGTTAGGCACAGCTTCAAAAGTGGTGCAATAGGCACCACAACACTTGGTGAAGAGTAATTTTGTTCTTTATCAGGCATGCAGCAATCCTGATAAAATCTGTGACTGAGTTCAGTCTCTTTTCTGATATTTCCAGGTGTCACAATTGGTCTGAAATACTACACTACCATGAAACTTAATATTTTCATGGCTCTCATTTTAGAGTTGCTATAGTCCAGATTCTGCTCTGAGTGAAGGAAATGGAAATGTCTAGATGGCTTAAGTATGAACAGTCTTTGGAACTCAATCAATTAAAAGTCAATAAAAAACTTAAGAGCCTTGCATTGGCAAGTTATAAAAATTCTCTCCTCCCTTTGTGTTCTCAGCTGATTCTCTTTTCATTTTGGAGGCTATGAATTACATTTCTTTGAAGCTCTTTTTTAGCACATCAGAATCCCATCCACCACAGGCTGGTGCAGTAACGCTCACCCTTTTCCAGAACCAAGAGTGAAATCTGCTTTGTGATAAATATCTGATGGTGCAGGAGCTCTGAGCTTGCTCCCAAGCTAAATTCATTTATATTGCAGTAAAACACCTGCCTTTGTGTCATTACAAAAGCAGTTCCCTATTGTAAAGTACAATGCAGCCTCTCAGACAAGAGTCAGATTCCTATTTTTTTTTCCCCTCTGGAGGAGAGGAACAGATGTCCTTAGGAATCTAAAGGAGCTTCCTCCCTCCTCAACTACTTAACTTATGCATCTAAGTCATGAGTCTCAAAACTTTTCAGTCAATTGTCGAGGGTTTATTGTTTCCATGGCAGCAGTCCATTCCCACAGACACTCAGTGCTCAGAATGATTACTTTACACCTGCTGGCTGGAAGTGACGGATTTACACTAGGATTATAACTAGGATCTCCATACATTCATCCCAACTATCATCATGATAGATCCCTCTGGATCAGCAGTACAGCACAGCAGTTACGGGACACCCACCCAGCTCCACAACTTCCTGCATGTCTGGTCCATGCCATCAACAAATGGCTTTTGAATGCTCTGTGGGACACAGCAGACTCTGCTCAACACCATGACTGTTCTTCCAAAGGCTGGGCAACGACTACCACACCATGATATTGGACATCAATCAGAGGGATGCCTACCTTGCCAACAGGATTTACAATTGTTGCTGCTGCATGTTGCAATGGTGGTATTTTTGGAGGAAGCACAACAAGCTATGAGAGATAAGCAAAGGCTGGACAAAAGTTTAGAAAAAAGCTGCGCAACAACTCAAGGACTTTAACGGGTTTTGGCTTAATGCTGGCTTAACGCATGTCCGGGGTTCAGCAGTAGCAGTCATTTTTTCTCCTTCTTAGTAGCTGGTGCAGTGCTGTGTTTTTGACTTTCAGCCTGGGAGCAAAGCTGATAACACCAATGTTTTTAGTTGTTGCTAAGTAATGTCTGGTCTGACCAAGGACTTTCTGAGTCTCATACTCTGCCAGGGAGGAGGGGAAACTGGGAGGAAGCACAGACAGGACACATGACCCAGGCTAGCCAAAGGGTATTCCATATCACAGCACGTCATGCCCAGTATGTAAACTGGGGGCAGTTACACAGAAGGGACAGATCACTGCTCGGGTCTGGCTGGGTATCGATCAGGAAGTGGTGAGCGGTCGTATTCTGTTCCCTTGATATTTCCCTTAACATTGTTATTATTGGTGGTAGCAGTAGTGGGTGGGTTTGTGTTATACCTTAGTTACTGGCCTGCACTTACTCCTGTGGGAGTGACATTCTTTTGATTCTCCTCCCCATTCCTCTGGGAGTGGGGGACAAAGAAAGGAAGGGAGTGAGAGAGCTGCTGTGTAGTTCTGAGTTACCGTTTAGGCTTACACCACGATAATGCACGGCCAATGTTCTTGTCAATCTCCTCAAAGTTTGGATGCAGAATGAGAGTCAAATACAAAAACCTAGAGAAGTTATTGGCTCAAAAATATTATCTGTAAATGACAAGCACCTTTTTGTTCAGTATTAAAATTTAAATGAAAAAAGGTAAAATAGAATAAAGTAGACCTTACCTGAAGAGGCTGAAGAATCATAAGTACTTCTATCCTTTCTGTTTGTCCTGAAGGGCTGAATGTCCTTTTCCCTGTAGGTTCCAAACCCTTCAAAGCTTCTTCTTTTACTCCCACTTGAATCATTGTCCCGCTTCTCAGTTGAGGAATTCATTTCACCAAACACGTCCAGGGACTCTGACCTTCCATTAATCTCAGTATTACCAGAGTATCTCTTTGTGCAAGAGTCAATGGGATCATTGCTTAAGTCATTTTTATCTTTACTCTGCGTCCACTGTTGGGCATCAGAAAGTGATAATGTAGACAGTGTATCCACTTCAAAGTTACTCTTTGAGCCTTTGTGTCCAGTTTCACAATGCTGGTGCTTCTGCTTCTCCTTATGCTTGCTTTTTTCGCTCAGCAAGGAGAGGTCTTTATCTGAGCCACTTAGCCTTTCACTGATAGCATGGCTAGAGAAGCTAGTGGGCTTGCTAGCAAAGAGACCACTCAGATCTTCATGAGTCCCCAATATCCGCTCATCCTTATGCTTGTGCTTATGTTTGTGTTTCCTTTTGTGAAGTCGGCCACTTGAAAGGCTTGCTCCCCCAACCTTTGGAGGAGCCAAAGAAGACTGCATGTCTCCAAGGCCCATTCCCACAGGTGTTTGCAGGTGTACTCCGTGTTTTGCTTTATGCTTGGCAGTGGTGGACATCTTCATATGAGAGCTTGCATGGAACTGGGGTGGGGGCACGGTCGGTCTCATAAATGGGGAAGCTGCTCCGAGCGTGTGAGACAGGTACAAAGGAGCTGGATACTGACCATAGTAACCAAGATTCATCATAGGCATTGATGTGTAAGGCATTCCATAGGGTGCATAGTAACTCCCACTGGGAATAGGGTAACCGAACCCTTGTAAAAAAGGCACCTTTGTCATGGTGTCATTGGTTTTGGCAGGTCTACCACGCTTCTTCTTAGACTTCATGTCAGAGGTCCTGCGAAGATAGAGCAATGGGTCATACTGGATATATGGCACAGGGTAGTAGTGATCAAAATTAATCCTGAAGATGCTGGGATATGGATTTTCATGATAAAATGTGTAACTTCTATGGGAAATCCTGAACACTTGAAACTTATTGATCAGTTCCTCAAGGTCTGCCAGAAACTGGAGGTCATCTCTGTTCTGCAGGCTTTTCCTTTTCCTCTTGTGCTTTGGCTTTTTAATACTCTCATGAGAGAGAAAGTTATCCACAATGAGATGTTTCGGCCGGTGACCATGCCTGTTCTTTGTGCTGGTGTCAGATGGGATAGCCTCTGGATTGTCCAGGGTGCAGAAATCAAAGGAGTATCTTCTGCGGGACTCTGAGCTTTTCTCAGCTTGGTCAGAAGTGCTGTTGTTGTCTGTACCTATCCCACTGTCGCTTGGTATAGTTTCCTCACTGTGAGACTCACTCACTGGAGACAGGGTTACTTCTTTCAGAGAACCTATTTCACAGAGGTGGGAAGGTGAATTAGCCATTAACCTGGGTGGAGACAGCTTCCAAGTTCCACTGTGCATTCCTTTCTGGGTTTTTGTAGGAAGAGCACTGATAGGTTGAAGATTTGGCATAGTTTTTAGCTCTGAAAAATTAGTTTCAGTGCTTGCAGGGCTAAGGTTGCCATTACTCCCGACTAACTGCGTCGAAAGCGAATGAATAGCTGCTGGTGACGATGCCACAAGTGACTGCAGGTTGGAAGGCACTGCTGGGTTTTCTGGCTGGCTGGAAACAGGCCTTGAGTGCTTGATGGTTGTCTTAGGTTCTTCTGTCTGAGGCTGCAGCTCTGCTCTTGGCTTTCTGCCCCGTTTTTTGCCAATATATATTGTCCCCCTCTTGCTGACATTGATCTGCTTCCCTAGTCTGGCATCAATAGTGGCTGGCCCAGCACTAGATGGTGGCTGGACTTTAGCCTTCAGAGCTATGCTGCTGGAGCAGGAGGACAAGATCTGGTTGAGAATATTCTTCCTCTTAAGGGTCTTCATTTTATTAATGGTCTTGATGGTCTTCTTATCCAAGACCCCAAGCTTCCCGACCTTTTTGTGAAACTTGAGTTCATTGATGGGCTTGTCCTCTCCTGGGACCATCTGGGCCAACTTGGCCAGATTCCGTCTCCTTTTTCTTTTCTTTGTTCCTGGAAATTCATGACTGATTGGACTCACTGGGCTGGTGGAGGTCCCCTCATGAATGGTTTCAACAGTGAGCAGAGGCTGTTTCTTTGGTCGTCCTCTTTTTTTCTTGACAGGTGTGATCACAGTAAGACTGTCAGTATTGGTATACAGAGGGCTGGATGGTGTGATGGGATAGGCTGAAGGAGGCTCCACCATCAGCTTCTCAGACGTCGTCATGGAGGTCTCCCGAAGGATAGATTTAGGCTTGCTGCAGGTCCATCGCCGCTTAGTCACATGTTTGGGGTGCTGGATCTCAGATAATTTGCCAGCTGCGGGAAGATTGGTGGGTAGGAGAGTGGATGTCAGAGCTACAGGTTTTCTAAGTCTGGTGGCACTGTTGGGGGAAGCTCTGTCAGTAAGCATGCTGTTGTCAATAGCTGCTAAGGGGGACTCATTTTCAATCACTTTCCCTGTCTTTGTGGCTCGAAGATCTTTTTTACTTCCCTCTGTTTGAGAGCTTGCCCTGTTTGCTACTTCACTGCTCATAGCAAGTCCAGGAGGCAGGCTTTTCTCCTGGATAGTTTTCTCAATAGAAGATTTTGTGGATTGCCTTTTTTTCCTTTTGTGGCCAGATGCATCTGTTGTTGGAGACTTTATTGGGATAGTAATTCGTACATGACTGGTGTCACTTTCACAACTGCTAGCAGAAGTGGGGTTCTGCTTCAAGGGTGATGTATCCAATAGACTTTCCATCGAGTAAGACTCCTTTTTACCTTCCATGCTGTCATGGCATTTGCTGTCAAATGCTTTCTGAGCACTCTTCACCCATTCAATGTCTGTGGCTTGGATCGTTTGATTTAACAAGTCCTTTTTGCTAGACTTCTTCTTTGTACTCCCAGTGGGCTGATCGGGGACCTCCAGCTGCATGCTTCCCTCTGGATCACCAAGTGGCAAAAGCCCACTGCACTCGGAGGCACTGCTGGGCTGGGTGGCCACGCTGATGTTGTTTGGTGATGGGACTGCACTGCAAATGACAAGCTCCTTACTACTGGCTGACAGCTGCCCCCACGTGCTGCTGGCGCAGGACTTCTTTGCTTGGGATTTGCTGAAAGAAATGCCTGGCTCTGAAGTGGAGACCTTGGTGGCACTAATTGCTTCTCGACTGGGTTCTGTGCTCATGAAGCAACTTTGAGAAGTGGATCCAGTGTCAGAGCTTGTTGACCAGTCAAGGTGGTGCTGGTTGCTACTTTTCTGCTGGTGCTTCGATTTTAAGGTGTCACTGGTGAAGTCTTGCTGGAGGATGGGATCGTAGTGCAGAGCAGAATGCTTTTGTGGCCTTTCATAAACCTGGAAGGTAGCAGAAAATAAACAGGAAAGAAATTATTAGTTTATCAGTCCATTCATAACTCTGGTTGCCGCTCTTTAATTGTACAGCAAATGACTACTTTTCTTAACACATGCCCTTGCAAGGGTTAGGAGCTTTCATAAAGTCTTCTTATACTTGATCCAAATTTGTATTCAGATTCATGCACTGTAAACAAGTTTTGTTTTGTTTTCTCACTCTAAAAACAATGGAAATATTTCTACAGGATCAAAATTGCTAAGGAAACATGTTTATTGATTTTTAATTTAAAACACAAGTAAATTATTTCCTTTCAATGGATGAATGATGCAATTCAGTCTCCTGGTGAGAAACCCTTTTCCCTAAAAAATAATTCCTTACAGAACTTGATGCAAAATAGCAGCAGTTAAGCTTATTGTTGTAAACAAGAAAAAAAATACAGAATTATCTCGGAAGTTGTAACAAACAAGAGGAAAACCTGTGGGTCTACTTCACTATGAATCCAGAAACAGCAAAGATTTACTTGCTAAAATTTCCACGTAGAAGTCATCTCCACAAATCTAGTGCTTAAAATCATATGCATAGGATTGAATGTGTGAGGCACACTTGGCAGGTTCAAGATTTGCATTGCTCTCTTTTCATTTTAATAATCAGCTATTTGCAATGTTGGTAAAAGATATTTTCAATATGATTTCTAATCTGAGAGAAGCTCTTCGAGCTGCAGAGGTTACAGTAAGGGCAGAATTATACGAAAGGCTCTTACAGAGAAAAGAAAGTGTACTTTTTTTCCCTGCTGGGCCTTCTTCAGTTAAAGAAATTGCATTTGCTGCAGCTGTAACCTTTTGAAAAGTCTCTGAAAGAAAAAGATAATATTTATTATTTTTACCTTAGGTAACTGACCTCTTTTACCCATTTGTTTTCTCCTGTTACATTTAGGAGGATGTTTTGTAAAGCTCTGAATCAAACTGTGCAACTGATTTGTACACCTAGTACTGCAAACAACTGTTGTTAACAAACTGTAATGACACTGATCCAAGTGCCAAATAAATGACATGCCAAATAAAATGTATGTGTAACCAAGGAAAGAACAATAGAAAACAACTGCTAAGTGTCTCATGTTTCTGAAAACACCCTGGTACAATAAAGTTTCTACCAGTAGCGTTACGTTAGATCCCTGTTTGGGGTGTTTGCAAAAGAAGCCTTGGGTGAAGGAGGCTGTCAGCAAAAGATGGTTTTGAGATGGAAAATGAGGCTACTCCAGCTCTGAGCAACTTCAGAGGGATTTGAGAAGTGCTGAACACCCCCAAGCCCGTGGCGCATTATTTGGTGATCAGTAAACATACATGTTATTGGCAAATTGATGTTGAGATATCCTTCAAGTGCATATAAAAATGGACATGTGGCTTTTCTGGAATGGGTAATTACAATGAAGCTGTGCTGGTCCATCTTCTGAGGAGTAATCTGGGACTATTAAATCCTGTGAATAGCTCAGCTGTTGTGCATATGGACCAGCCATGTTCAGGGAAACCAGAGTTTTCCAGGAATTGCAGAGTGAGAAAATGAAAGCACGCAGCTGTGGCGGAGCTGCAGATGTCGCGGGCAAGCGACACCCGGTTTCTTTAGCCTGAGAAAAGAGCCGAAAGCATAAACAGCCCTTGGGAAATGAATCAGTTGTTCCTCCTCCTCCTGCTCCTTCTCACAGTGGCCTCCCACGAGTGAGCCACACAGCACGCAGCAGTCATGACCCATGTCGCTGACGCCCTCATTTGGAAGATGAAGCCCACCCATCTCCACATCGTTGGCATGAGGCCAGGTTGGGTCGGAAGGAATTCAGCAGCACTGGCACCGAATTCTGATAGTTAAATTTTATGGTTTGGGTTTTTTTTTAACTGATCAGAAAGTTCATGATCTTCATTTTACCTCAGCCATTTGGGGCTTCTCCTGCTCCCAGCTGCCAGCAGGTCATGGGAATTAGTTGTGCCAAAGGTGGCCATCCCCTAGTGAGCTCCCACTGGGATGGAAGTGGGTGCCCCTTATGCAAGCCTCACATGAAACATTATCTTCTTGAGGTACCTTGATTTGGAAATGATGCGCTGAGGCTTCTCATGTACCCCAGAACCCACACCAAGGCACAGCCAGGCTGTTTCTGCACAGATCCTAGCCTTAGGGCTGCCATTGAAAGAACTCTTTATATGCATGTTATTTCCAAAATGCTGAGCAATGAAACTAAATGACCTGAAAAATTTCATTAGGAAGTAAAAAAATAAAAAAGAAAGAGGTTTGCACCTCTGAGTGCAAACATCATATGCTAGCAACACCCTGATCCCTCCAAGTGCACCACAGACAGAGATCTCTAGTTTAAAAGGAACAATAATCTCTGCTCTATATTTTAAGGCTATTAATAAGGGCTCAGGACTGCGAGGCCAGCTATATATCAGCAATGAATGCTGATATATTACTTGGCTCCTCTAGCTTCATTTCCTCAGCCTGCACATTATAAAACGATGATGCAACTTCCAACATATCCCTAATGATAGCCTTGTCATTACTCCAGCACCATGGGCTACCACAACATCTATCTTAAAATTCATGAGAAAGATATGCCTATGTCATCAAAGGTGCCAACTCTGGAGGCATTTAATCACATGGATAAGCACTCAAATTTCAACAGGCATTCAAAAAATGACCAGTCTATAGGATGTCAAAACAGTGTATCTCTCTAAGCACACAACAGTCCACTGGGTTTCCTCATGCTAGTTCTTCCAGCACAATACTATTTGCTTTACCTTTCCAGACATGTCCATATCACTCCAAAGCAATTCCACAACAACCAGAGACAATTTGACTGCAGCAGAGTGGGTTTCAGTAGCTGCAATATATATAGAGAGTTTACCTAAAAGCACTATTAAAACATTTGAAGTAATGCAGCCTAGTGTATTTGGTTCCTTGTGCACCCACCTGGGTTACTGCCTGATCTCAGTGGTCCTAATGTTGGGCCACAAAGATGACTGGAGGGTTAGAGCACTTCTCCCATGAGACAGGCGATTTTAGCCTGAAGAAGTGAAGGCTCTGGGGAGACCTTAGAGCAGCTTCCAGTGCCTAAAAGTGCCAAGAAGGAATCAGGAGAGGGGCTTTGGACAAGGGCCTGTATAGCCAGGACAAGGGGGAACACCTTTCAACTGCCGGAGGGGAGAATCAGATTAGATAATAGGAAAAAAATCTACCCTATAAGGGTGGCAAGACACTGGCACCAGTTGTAAAGGCTGTGCAGCCTAGAATGGCATCAAGAATAGTAGCCTTTTTCATGAAAATGGAAAGATTTAGCTTTATTTACTTTTCAGTTTATGAGACCCTAAAAATACTTCAAACTTCAATGCTTGCCTCTGTTTGTAGCTTGCCCTTTCACTAAATGGGATTTTCTTCAGCAGCTAGCTATTTTGCACTGGGAGCCTGCTCCTTCTCTTTGAAGCCAGAAGCATAACTGAACCCATGCAATTTTATCACGTCTCACCAGACTTGGTCAATATTTCTCTTGATATTCAGTTTACTGGAAGTGCTAAGTGTGTAATGATCCCATCTCTCCTTTAAAGAATATGAAATACACATAATGAAGCTAATAGTTTTTGTAACTGCAAGTTCAAGCAGCATGATCTAGCACATAATAAATCTTAGACTAAAAAAATAAATGCCGAATCCTATTATTAGTTGCATACAATTTTAATGCCAGACTCACGAGTTTCAACACTCAGCTCTGGCAATGGTGCGTAGAGCTATGAGCAGGATACACTCCATACACTTGCAACTGCAGATCACTGGTCAGAGAGCAGAAGAGGTGGGCCTGTGGTGTTTACACCTGCCTTGCCAGATTTCTGTAACCCTGCACCTGCAGAGGTGTTAACTCCTTAAAACAGCTTTATTCTGGCATGCAGCCTTTTCAATTGAGAGGATGAGACTGCATTAGCGCCGTGATGAGCAGCACCCAGCAGGGACTCTTTACATTTAATTACTGAAGGTCCCTCTCTGCCTCCCAGATCCCTTGCCTGAGCTTCTACCTAAATCCACATGCTGCTTCCAGTTGCAAAGCAAGAAGTGGGAAGAGACACCAGCAACGAAATCAAGAGCTTAGTAAAATAAAATAAAAATTAAAATAATTGTCTCTAATTTGGAGAGACATCAATTTGATAAATGGACCACTCAGTGGATAAAGAACTAGCTGGATGGCTGCATGCAGAGTTGTGCTCAATGGCTCAATGTCCAGCTGGAGACCAGTAACGAGTGGTGTCCCTCAGGGATTGCTGTTGAGACCAGTCTTGTTTAACATCTTTGTTGGTGACATGGACAGTGGGATTGAGTGCGCCCTCAGCAAGTTTGCCGATGAC
>JANRGW010038829.1:0-20212 GCA_024733675.1 Psilopsiagon aymara | reverse complement strand
CATTACTGCTGTGTGCTGTGGAGAGTGTGCTCCATGTATGGGAAAGATCGAGCTACAAGAGTGTTTTGGAAAATGAAGAGTTCTTTCGCAATAGGCCATGACATCTCCCTTGGAGAAAACTTGCCCAGATTCTGCAGATTACTTTGCAGATGGGAAAGGGATGATGTCTGACTGCAGTATACTCTCAGACAAAGTCAGATTTGACTTGATCTAGAAACTTTGCTTCTCCAGGGGCACAACACTAAACACTGAAGGCATCTATCCTTTAAGCGAATCTTTACATCCAAGTGCAGGTGTAATCAATATCATCAGTATAGTCTCCACTGTAAAACAGGACCCACTGAATGTCAAAAGGCTGAGCAAAACTCCCCTTCTCACTCCTGGCACTTTGCTATCAACAGCTGAAAAGACGCCTGGTTTTTCACAATACAAACAGGAGGAAAGGAATGAAATGAAAGGAAATTCAGGCTTAAAATTAGAACCTGCTGAGAGCGAAATATATTAAGTTATGGGGCAACCTACAAATGTGACAGGAAATGCATTTTTTGAAAATGTAGGACTAGAAAAAAATAATATCGAATGGAAAAAAAAGCTACAGGGAACAATTGTGCAATGATAGGAAGAGACATCAAGACTATCTACGTCTTTCCTATTCTTCCCTTCCATGTTTCTGCATTAATGCAGGAGTTTCTGTTGTTTGGAGAACATAATCAAAATAAGGTTACTCTAATACAGGGCTGAGAAATCTCTGATGATTATAAGGAGCAAAACCAAGGCTATGAAAGTTGAGCAAGGGTGTATTTTAATAATTACACTGAGCTTCTAGACCAGTACTTTGTGGTGCATATGAGCCCATGTTTATGAGAATTAAGCACCTGATAAGGATCCCACTCCTGACTTTTCTTGCACTAAAAATGTAATCACATTCATTCAGGGCATGGCCTATGTTTGCATTATCAAAGGCTTTAGCAAGAATCAATCCTAAATAACATGAGACTTGTTAGCAGCAATCAAGACTGCTGTGATTCTTCTCTCCTTATTCTTTTGCTTGGTTTCAAGTGCTTTTAAAACCACTCCTATTCACAGGTAATTTTCAGGAGACATGCATTAGCAAACCCATCTGAAGATACTCACGTAATTAAAACTGTACACATACTAAAATTCAGTTTTTCCACTGGGTTTAAAACTATTTCTCCAGGATGCTTCTAGATTGGCCACACTCTCTGACTTACCAGTCAAAGCAATCAAGCAAATAATCCATCTCAGTCATACGTTTAAACAGGTCTTACAAACTTGCTGTGCACATTCTCTGGGGATCCTTTAGATGCTGCTTAGTACACAATGCAGACTGGGCTTTCAGTGGTGTGAAATAAAAAGGGTAGTGCCGCAGCAAAAGTTTCAAACAGAAAATAAGGCTCAGGATGCATAAATAATTAAACAATGTGCATTTAAAACACAACCCATTAAAAACAGTCTTGGGGGGTGGGGGAGGGAGGAGGAATAAACTGTAGGATGCAAGTTAATCTTTCATAAGGCAAACCTTCAAATGGTTTCTTCTTCACAGACACTTCACAGTTCTCCGTTTCCTTTTGAACCAAGCATTCATACAAAAACCATTCGACAATCCCACTAGGATGCTCATCCTCTGTGTTCAGAAAGAGATTTATAAAGATCACAAGGCAGGATTGTGAATACAACGATCCCAGGGATTAGTCTTTCTTCCAGCCATGGTAGGGCAGTCCTGTGGATCTATCTGAAATCAGAGAGTGGGCTCTTGACTGTGAAACAGTATGCAGCTTTCTTCTCACTACTACCGTTCCTTCTCTACCTTTCCTCATGTGCTCAGTACTTCAAATACTTAAAAGTGTAAGTAGTCATATGTTATCTATCACCCTCCCCTTCAAAGGAAAATGAAGGAATCTCCATGAATAGTCATTGAACTGTTGCTCCCAAAGTGTATCTATTACTGAGTGCTGTGAAACTATTGATAAAGAAGCATATTTAACTTTCTGGAAAATCAAGCCCAAAGGATAAGGAAAAGCTTATTCAGAGGTTAGAAGGTTTTGTGTGTAAGACACTGCATAGGTATTTAGAAGACCTCTTATACTCTCTTTGACTTTGAGCAAGAAACTTGATCATTACCAGCCAAAACACAAGGAGAGGTAATCTTCTACTTAGGCATTTAAGAACAGATTTAGTAGGAGAGGGATGACTCCCCAGTCTAGACACCTGATTTAGGAACGTAGTTGGTGGCTACCCAGAGGTGTTTCTAAGGTCAGTAAGAGGGAGGCACTTCCATAGGGTGATTAGGGGAATGAAAAACCTAATGTGCTCTACAGGTCCATGGGGAATGGCTGGAGTTTAAGGATAAAACCAGCATTTTCAGGAAGTGGTAAGACTCTAAAATCATAGAATCCCAGACTGGTTTGTGTTGGAAGGGATCTTAAGCTCATCCAGTTCCAACCCCTGCCACAGGCCGGGACACCTTCCATAGAGCAGGTTGCTCCAAGCCCCTGTGTCCAACCTGGCCTTGAACACTGCCAGCGATGGGGCAGCCACAGCTCCTCTGGGCACCCTGTGCCAGTGCCTCAGCACCCTCACAGGGAAGAGCTTCTGCCTAAGATCTCATCTCAATCTCCTCTCTGGCAGTTTAAAGCCATTTCCCTTGCCCTGTCACTACATGCCCCTGTAAAATGTCCCTCTTCATGTTTCAAATGTTGTGGCTTTGTGTCCAAAAAAAGAGAACTACTAATCCTTCCATTCTCTTGCTGCATAATGCTCGATTTGCCTTTAGTCTTTAAACGGAGGAGCAGGACCCATCTTTCACAGTGCCTACTACAGCAGGAGTCTGGTTAAGTTCAGGTCTTCTCTAGCTATCTGCATACAGTGGAGACATACATATTTCACTGAATTAACTGCTTTAACCCTTTGCACCCTAAAGCAAAGGGCAGGAACACCATAAAAGTAGTTGAAATAGTATCACTCATACAAGAGCAAACTAGCATGTATAAGGAACTGTGTTCTACTTATATTTCCCCAGATTTATAAGCATGTGAGCTTTTAAGCAGGGATATTAGTCTATGTAAGCTATATAATTAGTATATATAATAAATTCCACAAAAACTTGTCATAAAATCAGTACACTGGAAAAGACAAGAACCTGAAAGAACTCATGACTCAATGAGTTTTTGAGCATGACTTCAGTTCAGTCCATTTCTGTAAACAGATTCATGATACAGACTTTAATTACATGGCCACATAGGGCTGTTTCCTGCAGGGACCCTGTTTCACTGACTGCCTGTGAGAGTTTTTCATTCCTGTAACTTTATAGCACATTAATCATGGGTGATGAGACCATGAATCAGTTATGCAAGTCATCCCAAATACACACTGACAAAACCTGCAAACCACCACCCAGCATTTGTAGTCTGATTATTCACATGTATTACAAATGAACGGGGTTTATATTGTTTTAAACAGTTCTTAGGATGTTTAGCACTTCTTCTGTACCATGTGTTCATTTATAAAGGGCTCAGCATGGAAAAAAGTGATGTTCCAGTATTTAATGTCTTCAGTGGTGACCTAGGGAAACATGTATGGAAAACACCTACCACAGTATCTTTAAACAGAGGTTGCATTAAACTATGAAATGTAAATAACCCTTTCTGTGGTGCTACAAAGCCCCTAACTTTGTGATCTATTTACAAAATATAAACATATGTTTTTGTTTTACAAAACATACCTCTGACAGTTTAATAGGTTAAAAAAAACCCACCATCATTTGTGCAAGGCAGAATGTTGCTCAATGCAATTTTAAATCTATGTGTGTTCAAACAAAATGGTCAAGATTTGAAAGACATTTATTTTCTTTATGTTTGGCGCTGTGTAGGTAAAAGGAGAACTTTCTAGGAACAGCAAATGAAATAATAAAAAGGTAAAGACAAGCAGATTTACTGTATTTTGTTTCTATTTGTCATACATAGACATATCTGCAGGTTTTTGAAACTATTGCTGCTATCCTTTCTTTTCAGTGGCTTGAACTCCGCCACTCACTGAGTCATAAATATCACATTTTAAAGGACCTTTTAGGCCATTAAATCCACTGTCTGGCAATAGGTACGATGGTCACTGATGAATATTCACAAGTATAATTCAGTTTTTCCATCAGAAGGGTCATCTGTCAACTAATTATCATGGAAATAATGCAGTGGACCACTAGTTCTTCACCATAATGCATATGCAATTTTCCAGGATACTCCAATATATACGCACGTATGTGGTATTTGCCTATTTAGTTTACTGTTAAAATATGCCCAACTATGAGTACATTGTCCAATAAACCTCACTTCTGAGAAACCTCTTCCTGTGTTTTGAATTCTAGTTTTAAAAGGCACAGAGCACTAACAGCAGCTTTCCTTTGAAGAGCACTGATAAAATACTTCGCTTTTAAAAATTCTGTTTACTAGGATTTTAGAGGGGGAGGAAATAAGCAATGGCTTTGAAGTAATTAATCTCAGGGAAAGAAATTAGATCAGGGTTCATATTTTACAGTGAATTACATCTTGTGCAACCCCATTACATTTAATGGGACTACTGAAGGTCTGTGTCAACATGGAATGTGTCTCTTCAGGCTTAAGTGCCATGATTCATGGACTGGGTTGGAGTGGTCACTGGTTTTAGGATAACACTTTACCTTCTGGGACAACTGATAGCGACTTTAGTTTTATTTCTTTGAGATTCTGTTTTCCCTTTGTTTGCTACTTTAAGAATAGTCAAAGGGATTAGCCAGTCCATCGGATGCCCGTATTTCGTCTTTTGCTGTCACAATTATTCTAAAGGGAGGATGTGGACTCCAGGCATGTATACTGCCATGTTTCTTGATGGCACACCATTTTATTATTGATCATACAGAATATGTAGCACACAGAAGGGAGCAATACTTGTTCAAAGTGAAAACTGAAGGCCAGGGACAAAAGAGGAAGTATCTAATAAATACATGTGGTAATATTCTCCCTCTTAGCTTCTATGTGCTTTCTAGCTTTTTCTTTTCTATTTTTTTTTTTCCAATCTTACAAGGATCTGAAATGAGTATTTGTAAGCCTATACTTGTGGGTTTTTTTCTGTAAAGATTTATAATATTAAACTACTAGCATGGATGAACCAAAGCTGCTACAGTTTTTGACGTTCTTGAAACAAGAGACTGCATGCATATATTTGGGATGTTATTGAATGGAATATTTAGATTCCTTTTGCCAACTCTCAGGAGAGTTGCAAGAGTATAATGAATATTTAACATTTCTATCCTATTTTTATTAGATTTTCTATCACCTTATAAACCACAAGAAGCACTTACTGCTTTGTCCCACATACACTTTTCCTGGCCGGGACTGTAAAGTGCTAGGCAGCATTTAGAAGTCATTCTGAAAATGGAAAAGTACTTTAGCAAAATTACTTCTGATTACTGATCTACCCTGAAATATATGAACGATTCTGTTGCATATTTCATAACTGCAGTTTCTATGAGGACTATGAGTACAGTTCTCACTTGAAATGCAGTACACAAAGCCCACTCCAACCAAGGAGTTTTCATACAAAAGGCAATAACAATCTACAAAGTCACTTGCATTTTCACAGAAGCTAATACTTGTAGGAAACAGACATTTAACTCTCCCACCAGTTTATTTTGTAAGGGCTGGAGAATTTACAGTGGAATATTCCAAAGGAAACTACACGCAAGTCATGCTGGTGCAGAAGCATTTTCTATTTTATATTTTTCTGGCAGCTGTGCCCTTTTACTAGATGCAGCGACTATGAAGAACTGGAATGAAACCTAATCTGTGAAACTCTAAATTAAGGCTTGCCTACACTTTGTGCTTAGCCTAGGCTCCTGAAGTTGCTTTTGACCAGCCTTGATGGCTGTCACCCAAAATGTTATTTCATAAAAGCTTATTTGTTCTTTGAGCTTGCAACTCCTTGCCCAGAAGAGGACATACATACAGATCATTACCTTTTAGGTACACCACTGCAAAAGGCTGTGGGTATCCCCTCTCAAGTGGTACCTGAGTGATCATTGCCTTACGACACAATTGAGACATTACAGTTGTTAAGTTGTTACTGTGTTTTCTCCCCTAAATTGGACGCCACCTCATTAAAATCAGGGCCAAAAAAAAAAAAAAAAAAAACAAACCACCAAGTCCAACTCAAACACTGAGGCTTGAGGCATTACTATGTCCCTTCCCATTTCAAATGTCAAGAGAGTGCTTTTAACTGTGTTGCACCTTTTATCTACCACCTTCCTAAACATATGTTAAAAGGTCTTCCAAGGCTCAGTTTGAATCTGCTAACTTCTGACAGTCTGTAGGACCACAGCCTGCTACTCCATAGTTTGCTTTGCTTATCCTTTATTAATGGTTTACCTTTCTCCCACCTGATAACCTCCCAGTGTGAGCACAGGAACCCCAGGAGCTATGTGACCTTTCCAGAGGCAAGAGGAGGAAGAGAGAATATAGTTTTAGAGGTGGATTCAATCTACTCCACAAACACCAACCACACTGTGAGATGAATAGCTGCAAGAAATGGCAAAGAAGGTCTGAGAATGGAAAAAACTGTATTCTGAAAGCTGGGAGTGGTTAAATGTGAAGAGCCACAGCAGCTGATGGGGAAGGGAGCTGAGAGCAGGAGGAAGGAACACTGTCACGTGCATTCAGCGTATTATAATTCTTCAATGCTCCCATTAAGAACAACCAAACCACAAAGTTTCGTAATTTCTCATTTAGCTTAAGGGAGGAAGTAGATGAAGAAGTGGGGGAAAAAAATATGCTGAAAGAGGAATAATAATAATAACATCTCTCAACCACAGAGAACTTCAAGGTGACCTTCAAACCAAGTCCTGGGTGAGCAACCCATTTCTTGTCTTCAGATGTCATCTATTTCCTAGCTTGCACTTTGCAAAGGAAATAAGAAACAATTCCTTGAGCGAGCTGCAGGAAGAACACAACACAGCCTTTCTGTCTGCACTTCTGTATTCCTCTTTTGAAAACATTAATAGCGAATATTATCATCAGAAGTGACTGCCTGGGGGATTTTTCTTTCAGTTTTTAGTGCACTACTCTCCCTGCTGAGTGAAGGATCCATGGAAATAAGGGGAGGATTTGCACCTAAGAGACTGCATGGGATAAACAGCCAAACTGATTGCACACCATCAATTTGTACACAAACTCTGCCAAGTGCCTGGAGTACACAGTCCAAAAAAACAGAACAGCACATTTTGTTCTCTGGAACTGGTTTAACTTAGTACTCAATCTAAGGCACTCCTTGTAATAATTGCTCATATTCTCGATACAAGCCTGATTTTTCATTTAACCTTTTCTTGCTCTTCTATCACAGTTTTAGATCTCAGGAACATCACAACTATGAAGAACTTGATGGCGTTTAGGTGAGGAAATGGAGGTGCAGAAAGATTATGTCATTTGGCCCTTGTCACCCGTCCCATTAGGGGATAATTCTGCACCCTCAGACTTCCCAAGCTCCAGTTCCTTCTTCTGGGGCTATCTGCTATCACTTTAAAATATCTGAGCTTAATAAGATACAAACTGTCATGTCTCAGGATGTAAGCCAAACACTGAGCAGGGACAGTAGATAAGAAGCTATTTTTCTTATGAGCAAATTATAACTCCGATTATCATCTAATGCGTGGTTCCCTGCATGCTCCTTTGAAGCATCTGGTGTAGTCTGGTGACTGTAGCCAACACAGTCAGTAATTGGAATCTCATATTAAGACAACAATCAGACTTTGACTGGTGTAACATTTCCTGTACTGTGAAGTTTAATAAACTCAGGAATTAACAAACAACTCATTTACTCTGTATCAGTATCTAGGAAACTCTCTTAAGTGAATGAAGGCGGGGTTTTGGTGGATTCAAGCTTTTGTTAACAATAAAAGAAAAAAGGTTAGATCCTTAAATCCTCATTATAAATGTTAACTTTCTGAATAGGAACCAATTCATTTAGAGATGAAATTAAATCTTTCTTGCTTCTCTGCCACTGCTCCCAGATCTGTTCTTCAGGTGCAGCAGAGGTTCAGGATATAAGGCACTCAGCTGAGAATTATGAGACAGTGTTAAGCACCTCCTGGACTATAGGAAATCTAAGTTTCCCAAGATGGAATTAACACCTCAGAGGACATACACACCATCAGAGGATAAAAGCTATTATATCTTAGAAAATGTTTCCCACAGTATGGTAACAGTGATGCACCAGAGGCAGAAAAGCAGGTAGTAATATGAAATCATCGTAAATCATGAATAAGTCTGAATCGCGGTGCCTGTCTCCATGAGGATGTTGGAATCTCCATGACATGTAGATGGGGCACTCAGGAACATGGTTTAGTGGTGTACTTGGCATTGTAAGGTTTAGAGTTGTATTCAATGATCTTAAGGGCTTTTTCTAACCTAAACGATTCTGTGATTCTATGGTTCCAAGATAAATGCTTCTTGAACTGCTACTCAAAGAGGGGCAGTGATGTTTTCTTCCACACTTCAATATCCTCAAGCCAGCTAATGAATATAACTTTTTCCAATTTTCCTTTTTTGTTGGAAGAACAGTACAATCTCAGTGACTAAGAATGTGAACAATCCCAGTTTAAAACCAAACAAAACCAGACTTTTCAGGTTACAAAAATAAAAGATTTCTGCACCTCTGAGAACTTATCAGACCTTAGTGAACTCTGGTGAGGTGGGAAAAACAAATGTCGTTTCAGAGCCAAGGATTTACAGGCCAACGTAAAAGCTTCAGCTGTTTATTTCCTTCTGGAGACCCCTTAGGCATTTTCTGTACCTGTGCTGCAAGTGAAGCTCCTGTTGATGTCAGCAGGAGTGTGTCACGCAGGACAGTATACTGCACTGAAAAGCCTCTGCTTAATGGGATGGTGAACTTCTATGAGCGGAAATCATGGGCAAGCCCCAAAAGTGCAAAATTTCCTCTGCATCCACAGTTCAGGTCAGTGTTCAATGACTGTTCCCTGGGGCAACCTTTGCACAGAAAAATCCGTCACAGCAAGATTTATGTCTCCAAGGAAAGCAACAGGTTAACACTCACCTCAACCATGATACTGCAGACTGAAAATTCACTGCTGGTTGAGGCAATGCACATACCATCATGTCAGCAACAGCTGGATGCTGCAAGAGTATCATGTCCCCCATAATTGAAGAGGATCAGATTTCTCTGCAGCAGTGAGTGAGAACTGAAGAATGGCTAAACAGCCTGTGGTAGAGCACCATGGGAGCCTGCAAATTGCACAGGGCGAAGAATCAAAAAAAGCCATCTAGTAATGATAATCCCATTCCTTCCCCTGCCATCTGGTTGCACCATTACTGCTCCTCACATCAGGCTGCGCATGCATAGTGATATACGCAACATATTGCTATCTTCAGGATCAGTGGTGCAGAGACCCAGTCTGGGCATGGCATCTGCAATGACACATGTTTACACTGCCCCTCTACTTCACAGAGCTGCTGGAATTCAAAATTCTCCACACCAGTGAGGTATGCCAGGATTGTTCTGCATTTGATTAGGTGGAGAGCAGCAGCTGTTGGAAACTCAAGAGTAACTACCCAGGAAGATAACAGACCACAAGAAGGTAGCCTGATAACAGGCAACTGGCAGGGACTGAGACTTGCTGTACAGCCATACTTGACTCGGCAATTATATAGAGTGATAAACTCACTTCGCCTTAAGATTCCTGTGTCTACTCACCAATGTACCACAAAGCTTCTTACCTAATATGTGGTCCAAGATGAATCAGCACTGTGGCCAATCCAAGCTATCTTGCAGTGTGAACATCACTGGGGCATCTAAGCCACATTTCCCACCCTGTGGTCCACAGAAAGACAACAGGCTGTCTTGTGCTGAGGAACCTGCCAGAAGCTCCCACCTCTTCCCTTGACAAGGAAGGGCTTTTAAGGTAGTTAAGCCCCTACCTTAAACACCACAGTTGCTCACATCAGGTGTGGGCTGAGCAATGCTCCAAGAAGCTCAGAGCACACCTCTGGCATGATGACAGATTCGTCATCTTAAGGGACAAGGTTAGACTCGAGGAATTTGGATATGCTATGCAGGAGTCCGCTACTAACAGAATACAAAGAGGCACAGGTCTAAAACAAGTAACACCAAGTGATGAAATGAATTTGGAGCAGCGCCAGGAAGACCACAGGACAGTAAGAAATGAAAGATGAAAGTGTTTTTAACACTGTCTCCACATGCTCAACAAGAATTTTCTCAGGAGTGTTTGCTTTACAAACACTCAGTGATGCATAGCATTTTTACCAGATCCTCCTTTCATCTAATCATTCCTTACACAGAAAGCACCAAATTGCTATGGCAGTTGCATTAATCCTGTAAAAATGGCTCATTTCTGCTTTTATTCTGAAGATGCAAGGCATGTTAATTCCACCAAAACCTGTGAGATTGCTGAGACTATATATGAGAGTAACTCAGACCAGAATCTGGCTCAACTTTACCCACAATCTGTGCTCCTAAAGAAATGAGAGTGATGTTCTCAGGTCTTCCTTTCAAAACACAGGATGTTTCACCAAGGTGGGAATGCAACTCAGTGAGCAGTGCCTGGCTCAAAAATGATGTAAAGCATGTACTATCATGAAACAGGCCTCTGTCCTGTAAATTAAGGGCTACTGTTCCACAACTGACCCACAAAGGGATGTATTTTGACTTGGGCATCTAAAAACGACATGCCTGAAAGTGAACAAGTCACTGTAGGCTTCCTTGACTGTCAATTAAGAGAAACAGATACCCCAGAGGACAATTCACATTGAACTAAAATGGACATCTAAGTCACATCAAATGGATTACTCCCTGGAGATGCCTGTTTCTTACTGTTGACTAAAAAGGGAACCCAGGATGACCAGTTCAACCTTAGGCATCTAACTTTAGACACCTAAAGTTGCGCAAAATCAATCACACATGTAGAGGGACTTGCAGATCATCTAACTTTTATATGTCATAGAGCTTTATTTTATACCTAGTTACTCTTTTGTTGAGCCCAATAACTTATGTCTAAAATGCTTTCTCAGGAGAGGTCTTCAATCTTAAAGAGATCAAAAGATGAAGAATTCATCACTTCCCTTGGCCCCTTATTTTGATGATTAACCACTATCACTGTGAAAAACAATCCTGGTCCAATTCAGCCTTGGTTAATACTGTGTCTGCTTCTACTGCTTTGAAGAGATGGCTGTATTTCCTGTCTGGAAGCACTGATGCAGTTTCAGATCACCAGGTCTGAAGTCCAAGTGGTCCACTTTTTGTCCCTTTCAAAAATAAAAATCTTTGTACAAACTGCCACCCACCTAGCTTCATTTTCATATATTACTTCATTTTTATCTTGAACAAAGACATTCTTTAGTAAGACCATACCCCAGCTTATCAGTGATCTGAAAGAATGCTACAAATAATAAATTATGTCTCTGCATCTCTTTAAATAAATATTGCTAAACACCCATACAGAGCAGAGAAACTAAAAGTCAGAGAAGACAAGTAACTGACTTAGCCCTAGAGCAGAGATGAAGCAGATATAGGAGCAAATCTCCACTCCCATGATTTATGAGAAAGTCTTCTAGGGACAGGATTTCAGTTAGCACTCTGCCACCTTTAGTTACACCTTGTTTCTTTTCTACTGCAATGAGACAAACACAGGTTGAAGAGAAGAAATTTTATCTTCAGCTCTTGGTTTCTAATAGTGAAGAAGTACCTTTTGTTCTCTTTATAGTACCTGCAAAAGAAAAGGTTTCCATTCTCTGAGTTGGGCCCCATGCCATTGCAATATATGTGTGTTGCAACAGTCAGCAAGTAGCAGCCATCATCTAAGATAAATTTTGATGGCCTTCACTTTTTTTATTTCTTTTTTACTTTTGCATTATTCAGCAAAAGAACTGAAGGATCAGTATTTCTCTCCTTTTTTGGACACAAAGCCACAACATTTGAAACATGAAGATGAAGAGGGACCTTTTTACAAGGGCATGTAGTGACAGGACAAGGGAAATGGCTTTAACCTGCCAGAGGGGGGACTGAGATGAGATCTCAGGCAGAAGTTCTTCCCTTCGAGGGTGATGAGGTGCAGGCACAGGGTGCCAGGAGAAGCTGTGGCTGCCCTGTCCCTGGCAGTGTTCAAGGCCAGGTTGGACGGGGCTTGGAGCAACGTGCTGTAGAGAAAGCTGTCCTTCCCTGTGGCAGGGGTTTGGAATTGGATAAGCTTTAAGGTTCTTTCCAGCACAAACCAGTCTGGGCTTCTATGATTCTGATTTTACAATGAAATCACTAAATGTGACAGAAATAGCCATTCATCACAAATGTCTGTCATCTCTTTATTCGATCGCCGTAATTTATACTATCATAGATGGGGAGCTTATTTCACTTTGTACAGCACAGTCAAATAACAGAAATGACAGTCCAGGTTTTTACTTTTATAGTCCTCCACCTACTACAGTGGAAGTAAAAGAATATCCTTGATAATATCTCCATATAAAAAACTCCCATAGCTATATATAGATGTTAGATGGAGTTAATCATATCATGGAGAAAGTGTTCCTATAATCAGCTTCCAGATGCACCTAAAACAAATTGGGTTCCTGCCAATTTTATGCCTTTCAAACTATTTCATAATGGACATGAACAGGAGACATCCTTAAGTATTAATGTCTCCTGTTCTTTGGTTCTGTTATCTTACAGTACTCTCTTCACTTCATATTTATTGCAATTGTGTGCTCTGTTTGTCCTATTTCAAACTGAATATTCCTTAATTCTGAATGAATGCTCTGTTTTTCCTATTTCAAACTGAATAATCCTGAAACTGAATGACTCGGAATCAATACAGACTCCGCAACTTTAACACATCTAGTTATCAGTATGCATGTCTAGAGCAGAACATGATGTTGTAAATCACTCTGGATGCTATGGTCACCTAAGAATTCTGTGAACAGAGTCAGCATGAGAAGATACTGTATTTGTGCATGTACACAAATACCCCCTTCCAGATACTACTACTACTTGCTATTATTATTACATTTTTCCATATATGTTCTTTCACTCATTTAGCTTTTGAGACGTTGGCTTAAATAGATATTGTGATTATTAAACACCTGCAAGACAAAGCTGGAACCTCACTGGGTTTGGTTTTATAGCAATCATGATGGAGCTTGACCCTCAAACCCTGTGCAAATTACTTTTCCCAAACTGTCCAACCAAAGCATAGACTTAGAAACGTCCACATAGCTTCCCAGAATGTTCAGTGTGCTTTAGATGAAGGTCATAACAAAAGTACTAGCTATATTATTCCACAGTTTCAGCAGATGGTCTGAACTATTAAGAATCAATTTCAGCCTATTAAGAATGTCATCTATTCTATTTCCAGAAAATATCACAGCAGTTCAACCTCATTACTTATCTGCCACTGTGAAAAGTATCTAAACTTTAGTCCATCATATCCAGCTGCTTTTTGTACAGAATTCTTGATCTATTTTTCCTAGATTTTTTTTTCCCCCTAAATTATTCCTCCCTTTTAAGTTCTACAGCAGCGTGGGCATTCATTCTCTACTCTCACACAGAAAATATATATACACTACAAGAATGTCTAGTCATCACGTAGCACTTTTCTGAAGAATCTCAAAGTTCCTTAAAAGGGAGAATGTATGACTATATCCATTTAGTCATTTTTCTACATAATTTTTTTAAAAATTATGGTCTCTGAAGACAGGTTAAAAAAAATAAAAATCAATGCTGACACAGCACAAGCTTAGTTACTTCAATCATACAGGCTCCTGAAATTACAAGGACTACTGTCAACTCCTTCTTTTCCAGTTGCTGCTCTAGCTTCTTAAGCCAACAGGTTTTTTTTAAAAAAAGTATTTTCAAATAATTATTTCCAAATTTTGCCTTGGCTCAAAGTTGTATTTCTTTGGAAAATATGAATAGTATTTCTACTATCCTGTTCACTGACTTTTAAAATCTACATGAGTAAACCTTACAGCATATATTTTATTTTAGCGATCATGTTTCTACAATGCTTAATTACATCTAACCAACTGAAACAAGACTAGGATCAAGATCCATCCCTGCCATATTTATTTACGCTTATGGACAGATGAGAATTAATTACTAAAGGCAGATTCATCTAGCATGTCCTCATGCGGCTGCAGCTGTGATATACTTTATTGCTTGAATTCAGAGGGGTGAAGGAAAATTCTGATTGCAATATCTCAATCATGGTAGGAGAAAGATATGTAATACATATAATCTATTTTCATATGCCAACATTGAAAGAGATACTTAAAAAAAGAAAAGAAGAATGATGCATTAAATTCAGTAGTCATATATTTGCTGGTATCTGACACAGCTGCCACTTTAGTTGAATATGGCTTTTTTTTCCCATCACAGGGAATATCTGGAAACATAAGAAACAATGATCAATACCATCAATTGCTAGAGAGGCTGTATTAAACAAGAGAAAGATCACTTACTTTTCTGCTATACTGTATGAATGTCTACACTGAAGGCCAATGTTCCAGCCAAAGAAATTAATGATTAATGCAGAGCAGACATAGCTTATTTAGAGTACTGGGGAACCCACAAAACTGAATGGTACATGATGTCTTTGTTAAAAAGAAATAGGTTGAGCACCATCTCAGAGAAAAAAAAAAAAAAAAAAAAAAAGAAAATGTCCATAGCATTTTTTCTGAACTTTATGAACTTCCATAAAGGACATTGCTGAACCTTTTTCCTATGGTGTTTCATGGACTACTTGGGAGGAAATACCTTCACCAGATAGAGAGACCTCTACTGAAATTGTCCATCTATGGTGCTCTGTGATTGTTCTCATCTCTGAGTCACCTGGGTGGGATATGACTTAGGACTTGATCACTTTATTCAGTCCCTGAGATGGGGGTTGCAGCCAGTCTCACCAAAAACACCCTTGATACACTGGCTGGATTACACCATGTACCGGAAGAGGTATCTCTCAACTTGACAGCTGCTGCAACTGCTTGTAATTTCTGAAGAGCTGTAAACGTTTAACTAATATTTACTCTACTTCAGCTTATGGGCTGGATTTTGTCTCTTGTAGCCAGCTGGAGGGGCAGTGCAGCAGTGGCAAGTGCTGGAGTAATTCAGGCTAGCTTAGCCAGAATTGTGTCTGGGATCCCCTGAGGAGAAGACACTGCCATGGCAGTTTTGCTGTTCTCTCAACTGGTGCAATAGCTGCTGCTGCTCCATTAAGCCAGCTCCGCTGGTCTGTGAAGGTGAGCAGCCTCCTCTGTGTAATTAGAAAAGTACCTGCTTCCCTGCATGCTTCTGTTACCCATCCCTCCATCTACCTAAGACATACAGAAAAATTTTTATCCTTTCTGCAGGAGATGACCTGCCACAGCCATCATCCTGTTCACCTATCAGAGGTCTGTAACAGACATGTCTGGCACATAATGGGCTGCAGGTATTACTGAGGGACTCCAGTTACGTACCTCCTAGAAATGAGACAGCAACGTACTTTCATTTTAGATCCGAGCTCCAGAGTGGTATTCATTCTTTCTTTCTGTTTCATGATTTCATTTTTTTTTTTTTTTTTTTCTTTGTTGAGTGCTGATGGCATCCAAAGCTACAAAAAAACACCTCAGGGCTGAATGACTCAGTTGAGGTCTACAGCCTGGGATCTTAAACTGGTAAAAAGATCTTAATTTTTTACCTGAAGAACTGAGCAAGGTAGTCCACTTTGCAAGCAGAGCCAAACTGCTAATATCCCTTCACCTCTTGCACGAGGCCTGCTAGCTGGATCACACAGATGACCCAGAATTGAAGTTCTTTACCTCTCAAATCCACATCTCACATCTCACTGGAGAAAGCCCTACGGCCATCAGTGATTCTGAGCAGCAGACAATCACCTGTCTAGGCTACTGAAACTGTGCCAGATGAAATCAACGGGATAGTAAGCATTTAAACAGAAACCACTACTGCTCAACCAAGTAAAAATGTCCTTTATCAAATAAAGTCTCAGCTGCATCCCTTCTCTTGAGACATAAAATAGTACATCCAACTGGATGTTGCAAAGATCTATGTGCAGGTATCAGCCTCTCCTCCTCTCTTCTCAAGGTAAAACCCATAAGAAATAAAGAAAGGAAGAGGTATGGTTTATTGTATGCGGATCTTGAAGTTCTGGAAACGATACAACTACCATACTCATCTCACAGGGAAGAAATGAGAAATGAACACATCAATAAGAAATTTGAGAACTCTGCACTAGAAAAGACATAGCAATGTTGCTATGATTAAATTCATACATGTATGCACTCCAACCCAGACTAAATCCCCAGGGTTAAAGTGAAATAGAATTTAAATCTAACATGAGTAGAAAGTCATAAACAATTCCTAGGCTTCTCAAAAAAAATACCAAATGACGTGAAATCTTTAATTGCCCTGAATGCTACACAGACATCTGAAATGGATTTACTTGCCTCCTATTAAAAAAAATAAAAAAGTTAAATCTTTACCTTCTTTCTGTCACCACAGGTTGAAAATGAAACCTGTTCAAGCATAAAAACAGGTTAAGCTTTACTAAAACCAAGTGCAAATTTTAAGCACCTACTTTAAAAGGACAAGTTGTTTGTGCAACTGATATGATGTTATGAAACTTTAGACATTTCTTTCACAACTGACAAGGAACTGAATGCATTAGACAGGCCTGTTTCACATCAAAAGCCACAAAGGCTCCCAAGTCTGTATGCCTCTGGATTTTTCTCTGAACTCCATTGTTTGTGGCTAAAAAACCAAAAGGGTCTGACCCATTTTAAAAGAAGGAAACCATATTTCTTGGGCTGTAAATGATACTGCTCACAGAAAAACAACTGGAGCTTAATCCTCCTGAAGAAATGTCCCAGGTCAAAGTCACAACACATAATCTGCAACAGAAAGCAGGGGAAAAAATAAAACAAACCAGGTCCAGACTGGTAGTGCAGAACCACACAACTGGCAAAGGTTACAAATGGCTCTGTCAAACACAGATGATTCCCATCTCACAATTAAAGCAGTGAGATGTTTTTGGTGGAAGGTTAACATTTCTTTTAAGGCAAAGTGGAATTGTACCTTTATTCTCAAATATCACTCCATGGTGGGAAGTGTTGCACACAGTAATGAAAAACAATAATCTGCCTTCAAAGTCCTTTTGAAAGGTCTAGCTCATTCCAGTTCCTCAGGGCAAAGCAAGACAAAGCTAAGTGGAATTGTTTCCATTTCACAGATGGGAAAGATGAGGCAACAAAGCAAAGGATTAAACCGGGGGCTTGAGGGGGTTGTTGGTGTGATTCTGTTCTTGGATGTTCAGATTGCAGTTCCAGACAACCCGTCTTTTTGCATTGGCATTCAACTTCAGGGTAAACATTTCTGAGCATTTTACCAATGCAGCGCATGAGATCATTACATCTGCAACTCATTGTGCAGCGTGAGTGCACTCATTGGCCTGAACATTAGGGAAGTAAGCCCGCTAAATCTCTGGCCTTTTGCCAAGCATGCAAAGATCTTGTTACTTAGAATAATTACTGAGTTAACCTCTTTGCAGGGAGAAGAGGAAATTACAAGAGCCAACTTCTTTGCCAAGCCTTAGCATGAGAACTTAGGGCATCCTGGGTCTCTCTCCTGCTCAGATCACTGGATTTCCTCTATGTTTCAGCAATTCTCAATGCAAACGTGTTTTGTAATAAGGAAGACACATATCCAAGCAGTGACTTTGCTCCTGCTGCTAAAGGAAAAAGAGACGAAGCCTGTTAGCACAACTACAGACAATCTAGCACTGAACTCGCAGACTGCTCATTTTCCCTTAGAAACTCAAGTTAATCACTTTCCCTTTACTTGGCACTCTGAAATGAGTTGCTCTCTAAGGCACTGACCCTGTTACTACTGACTAACAAGCCTAATACTTATCATGATTATCATTGGTTAAAGAAGTCTCCTCCTAATGGTTTTCACATATACTTTACAGCCTGGCACAGTTCACCACTGCCTCATGCCAATGCAAAACTGAAACCAAAATAGTGAAAACCGGATGTTTTATTTTCACAGAGTGTGTATTTTCTGTAGTGCCAATACTTTCAAGACATACGGCAATGTCCGCTAGGACCCCAGGTTGTACTGGCCAAAATGAGATTGAAATGTTACTGAAACAAGTCTCTCTGTTGATCACAGACCAAAAGTAAGTGAGGTAGATTTCATCTAACCTTACCACCTTTACACTACAGACCACACAACTGCTCTGGTTACTACTTGCATCAAGTCTAGTAAGGTTTAGATAAATCATATATTCTGCAAAACCTCCAATCATCTTCCAAGGCAGAAAAGCCTCCAGGAATCAACTTGGTTTAATCTCTTAAACATTTGCTCCTTTACTGTAATTTGCATTTGTTTGGTTTTAACTTCTGGTCATAGGTTTTATTCTGCTTTTCTCATTTTAGTGAGTACTTTCTGTGGGTAATTTCTTTGCATACAGAAATCCACAACTTGCACTTTATTGTATGAAACTCTGAGCTGCCTGGCAAGTTGTCCTGTTTTAGTGTCTGTCATCATGAAAAATCAATCCAGGAGAAGAAATTACAAAAAAGATGTGATATCATAACAGTCCGAGTAATTTCCTTTCCAAACATAGCCCTGTTGACATTAACTACAACATTTGCAGCTATGA
This sequence comes from Psilopsiagon aymara, assembly GCA_024733675.1. Lineage (NCBI taxonomy): Eukaryota > Metazoa > Chordata > Aves > Psittaciformes > Psittacidae > Psilopsiagon > Psilopsiagon aymara. The sequence continues at coordinate 1,488 of JANRGW010038829.1, read as the reverse complement.
CTTTGGTTTGTCATATACACTCCGTGCAAAGAAGAAAACAAATGGAAAAGTTAAATATTTACTCTCTGACAGCTTATTTTTTTGCAAATGTATTTTTTAACTAAAGCTCTCCAAACCCATCCCAAACCATTTTGCCAAGGGAACTGCTGTTTGCAGGATCATGAGATTGTGTTTGCTTAAGCATGCCTGTAGAGCCAAAAGAAAATAAAAAGAAAACAAATAAAAATTTAGAAAAACTTCTTTCACCCATTCCTCATCCATTATTTTATTAACCACAATTGTAAGGTTACAAAAATACCTACTCCATTAACCTCCAAAGTGTCAGACACAGGACTTCAAAACCCATTTTATACTTAGTTCTGCTAACTTTCACCACCTACTGGCACTGCATTGCACTATGCAAAGTAGAGTGGACTGTGATTTTTTTAAATGGCAACTTGCTTAAATCATGCTTTTGGTTATTAATAAATGCCATACCCCAGTGTAAGTTCAAACTTTCCACCACATGCTTGAAGTGACTGAATGATAAACAAACGATCAGTGGGAAATTTTGATGCTGGCATATGCCATCTGGTTAGCTTTTAGAAGGAGGAAGTGAGAAGACGTATGGTTGATTTGACAAAATACTTTAAAAGAAAATTATTTAAAAAAAGAAAAAAATACAGTCTTTCTATCTTCACTTTTTTAAAGCAGATACATATAATCAGACTTTTACTTGTACAGAGACATGCCAAAATAAACAGGACTTGCCCTCAGATCATCCACTAATTTCATTTTAGGTACTCAGTGTGCTAAGGTGCTCCGTAAGAAAGTTTACTTTAAAGTGCCTAAAAAGGATTGAAGTGACTGGCTGGATCAGGTGTCCTGAGCTAGACATTTCTGGCAGGACAAAAGCACAAGGATAATAAGATGTCTGAAATGGATTCATTTCCTGGCTGGACCAAGTTCCAGACTAATTTAATAGAAGTGGCCAAAGCACAGAGAAAGGAACTAATGTGGTAGTGTTCACTGGTAATGTAAAAAATCATGTAATTAAACTGATGTGACAGAAACATATATGAGACATTAAATGAAACAAGTAAATATTAAGGATAGTTACATGTTGGTGCAGGTCACCTGAAGGACTCACCAATGCTGAACATATGTAGGAGCAAATTAGATGAACCTGCCTTGAATGGTCTGAGGTAAAGCTGGCCTTGCCTTAGAGAGGATGGATGCAGTAACCTCTTGCGCTTGGTCTGATAAAACATCTATCATACACAGCTCTAGAGAGAAAGTGTCCTCTAAAGGTGACAAGCATCAGTGCCAGACTCATGCTTCACCCCCAGACAGCCATATATTTTGTATTATTATGACCCTATATTCAAGCAAGGATGTAACTTGTTGCACTCAATTTAGAAGACTATAGGCCTACCCACACTAAGGAAGAAAGGGAAATAGGAGAGGAGAGGAAAGAGAAGAGAAGAGGGGAGGGGAGGGGAAGGGAGG
>JANRGW010038828.1:0-25100 GCA_024733675.1 Psilopsiagon aymara | reverse complement strand
GGCACTGGAATGGGTTGCCCAGGGAAGCTGTGAATGCTCCATCCCTGGTGGTGTTCAAGGCCGGGTTGGACATAGCCGTGAGCGGCACTTTTTAGTGTGAGGTGTCCCTGCCCATGGCAGGGAGCTTGGCACTTGATGATCTTAAGGTCCTTTCCAACCTTAACTATTCTATGAATCTATGATTCTAAGCAGAAAGGTGTGTTCCACTCCTTGTCTTTATTTTTCTTTCTTAATGAATTGTTTCGCTTTTCAGTATAGGTATACAGGAAGAAAGATTGTTCCATATGCAAAACAGACAAAGTACAGCAAGCTTCAAAGTTTACAGTTAGCTATACAGGGTCAGAAAGGGAGGAAGATAACATTTCTTTACAGCATTGAGGAGTCAAACTTTTAATTTATTTTAAAGAAGAATGCAATTCTCTGCCTTTGATTTCCTTTAATAGTGTTCTGTCCTAGTGATAACTTTGCTATACTGAATACCCATACTCTTTTTAGGATAGAAATACTATGAAACTATTTTGAATCATAGCAGCCTTCCAGTATCTGTAGGGGGCCTACAAGGATGCCAGAGAGGGACTCTCTACATCAGGGACTGTGGTGGTGGAACAAGGGGCAATGGATTCAAACTTAAACAGGGGAGATTTAGGTTAGATATAAAGAAGAAATTCTTTACTGTGAGGGTGGTGAGGCACTGGAATGGGTTGCCCAGGGAAGTTGTGAATGCTCCATCCCTGGCAGTGTTCAAGGCCAGGTTGGACAGGCTTTGGGCAAACTGGTCTAATGGAAGGTGTCCCTGCCCAGGGAAGGGGGGCTGGAATTAGATGATCCTAAGGTCCTTTCCAACCCAAAGCATTCTATGATTCTATTGATATTCTAGCTTGACAATAAGAACTTTTCTACTCAAGAATATAACTAAAGAAGCTGAGTGTAGAAGAACTATCAGGGGACATAGATGAATCATAGTCTGAAATTTTCAGATTGCTGTATTTCTAACCCTTTCGTTGGAACTGGAACACCAGTGAAGTAAATTAGTTAAATATAAACTAGTCTGGTGTTTGTCACCTTGTTGAATCTCTCAGCAATTCATTTTCTCCTGTGCCTACTTAGGTATGATACTACTTTGGACAGTTTTAGGTCATTTGGGCTTACTGTTTTGGCTTTGGCAGAGAAGTTATCACTCATTGATACTTGATTTGCATCTCTATCTTCAATGTTACCAGCTCCTGTCTACTTAGCTTCTAATCTGATCATCTGCATCTAGTCAGAGCTATTTTGTCCATGATGCTTACTTTCTAACAACTAGTAATTAAGGAAAACTTGAATAGCTGTACTATATGAAAGTTTGAAGGACTTCTAAAAAAGCTTCCATTCTGGTCTTCCTAGGGAAAACTACTACTTGCAAACTTCTGGCTCTCTTTTTGGTTCTAAAGTTCTCTTTAATTTTGGAGCAGGGCTAGAAATCTCAAAAAGCTATGGGCTGGCCAGGCAGTGTGTGTTAGGGTGGAATTGGGAAAATGGCTCATTTTAAGCCTAGTTGAAAACTACCAAACTTAGTGGGAGCTCTTCCACTAACATATATAGAAGCAGAGTTATGTCAGCAGAGAATTCTTAGAGAAATCATTCATTTCAGATTTACAGCTCTAATGTCCAGCCCATTTCATTTTGCTGCAGTGCTCTTTATTTTCAGTTAATCTCCTTTCTTCACCAAATCTATGATTAGACTTCTGTTTATTTTATACTCTGCATCCTGTGAGAGGATCTTACTGTAGGTTCACTGCCTGCAACTTTGATTTCGCTCCCCCAGACGAGGTACCCAGATATTTGCTGTGTTGCTTATCAGCCCACATTTCTTTCTAGCAAGAGAAGGCTTGCTAAATACTTCTCCAAAAAGAACTGCTTCTAGGCATGTTTAATATGCAAAAAATCACTGCAAATATTTTTCTCTGCAGTGGCCATTTAAGTATTTCATGACTTGAAACCATAAATTTGAAATAATTATATGAGGGGTATTCACTGAAATACTCTGGCATGTGCTTGAAACAGCATTTTTGATATGAGGAAAAGCATTAGATAACCAAAAGCAGCTGTTCAGGTCTGCCCACAGAGGAGGTAGCTTAAGCAGTGAAATTTTACTCTCTGGCAGAACAGGAGCAAGCCCATTCTTGCAACCTCTGGCAGAACAGAAATTTCAGCATACTGTAAAGCACTCCTTGAGATTCTGCTCATGGTGTGCCTCTGAGCAAACAAGACAATCCAGGGAAGGAGCAGTCCTGTCAGCATAGCTGCGTGTCTTCCAGGAGTGTTTACTGGCACAGTTCTGTGGTCAATACCAAAGTGCTGGCAGATGGTGCAGGGCCGATGCAGCTGAGGAGGGACCAACCTTCAGCCACACAGTACAGTATCGGTCCTCAACAAAAAGTAGTACTGTGGCTGGATAAATCACACTTTCTGGATAGGACTCTTACATCTAAATTCAGATCACCACAGCGCAGACATCCACAACAGAGCTCATAGCTATGGACTTTATTTGTTATTTTCAGTGCAGAGAAATGAGCATTTTCAGAGTTCTGTTCATGAGATGTACTTTACATGTCTACTTCAGAAGATGATGAATTGTATTTCATAGGTGCCTGTACCTCTGCAATGACAGTGCACATTTTTACCTTCTACACGTCTGTATCAGAACAGTTCCTATCAGCTTTATTCCACAGTATTCTTTGTGTGCATGCTTGTACTGAACTAATGCATTTGGTTTAAAATGTATGCCTCTTACTATTAGGGCAGTCTTATCTTTTCCAAGTGGCTACGACTGATAAGCCTGCGTGAAAAAGACTATGAAGAGTTCCCAGCTGTTAAGCTGTTCCCAGCTGTTAAGATATTAGTGCTGTGGTTTGTAGTGTAGCACTGTAAGACAAATCAAACCCAGCAATGGTTTACTTTAAAATGCTGTACTGTAAACTGCAGTGGTTCAGGAGCTGATTAACAAGCAGCTCAGTAGTGCATGAACTGGAAGTTGGGCAGACAGGAGGTCTAACCTCATCAGTCATTCCAAGCTAAGCATCCCTTAAACTCTGCTTAAAAGCATCCATTCAATTCTGCTTAAAAATAAAATCTGTTTAGGCAATGTTCTGAGCAGTACTTTAATTTCTGTCAGACTTTCAGATCACCAGAAAGAAATCTGCAAGGGCACTGTATTTATTTTTTGTTTCAGTTTGTGTTCCCTGTTGAAAATTAAGTTTAGTTAGCAAACCAAAATTCACCATTGCACCAAGAGATGCGTGAACAGTGTGTGATGGTTGGATGCATAGAATGTAAGGGTATAAAACCCCAGGAATTTCTTTGTTCTGGATCCCTCCCCAGAGGCACCCAGCTAGAGCTGCTCCTACCACTCAACTATTAAATTATTTCTCTAAGATTCAGATACATCTGAGACTCCACTGTTGAAAACCTAAGGCAAAGAATTTTCTTTAACATTCCCAAATTGTTTGGGGTTTGCCTTTCCATCTAGCAAACACATTTGGTAATGGCAAAGAAAATGGAGGCCCTTTTAACTTTCAGGTACAATGTGTGCATCATGGCTTATGGGCAAACCGGAAGCGGGAAGACATACACAATGTTGGGACCACAGTCAGAGGAGAACCTTGCATTTGCCATAGAAGATGAATCAGAACTTGGAATTATTCCTCGAGCTACCCAAGAAGTGTTCAGGTAACAACCAAGTGGCAGCAGCAGTTATCTTAAACGTTACAGAAAGGATGAAATGATGTTTGTAATGTATTTAACAGATTCCAGCTTCATAGTGATTAATATGTATAGTTTCTCTGACTGCCATTCAGTATTTGATTTTTGATACTGATTTCTAGTCTCTCTCCTGCTTAGCCTGATTTTCTAAGAAAATAAATTAGATTATGCAGTCTTGCTGTGTGTTTTCTGCCTGTCTCCTTCAGATTCCTAATTAACTTTTGAAAATGCTTCAACCATAGCTGTGGGAGTCCAAAGGATAATTGAGCTCCTACATGTTTTATGAAGACTGACAATGGGAATAGCTTGAAAGGATCCAGATTAGAATCTGGTCCCAGGAAAAATGATAGTAGAGGTTTTAACCACAATCTGTTCTTACTTTGAGAATTCTTAGAATTTTTAGTTTAACCTAATGCATGATTTGAATTGATACACTGCTGTGTTATAATAGAAGAGCCATTAGAGCTTTTCCAGCTAAGCTTTTTCTTTTGGAGAAGGGTATAAGCTAAATCAAAGATCCAATTTTTTATCAGAATGACTATATCTAACTGTAAATACTCTCCTTAATTAATGAATTTTCTGAGCCTGTGGACTGATAGTCTCTTACAGATCTAGCTGTGCAGTTTACCATCTCTACCTGTTCATTGTTTAGGCTGGAACAGCTGTTTGGAAAATGAAGTTGTATTTTCTGCTTTATGTGTAATTTAACTGTATATTCTGATTCTTCAGCTTAAGGTTAGTATATGGATGAGGCAAAGCCATGGCTGCAGATATTTAATAAACAATTTTATCAGATTGTAATTAGATTACAGTTAATGAATAGTTCTTTATTTACAGACTGGGGCTTGTCTTCAACACTGTTTAGCTTTTTTCTTCCTTTATTTTCCCCTATTTTTATTCTCCAGGCTTATTTCAGAAAAGCCACCAGGAAGTTACTGGGTTGAGGTTTCTGTTGTAGAAGTATATAATAATGAAATTTTTGATCTTCTGGCCAAAGATAGTTGTGGAAAAGTATTTGGCGTCAAGCGTGATGTTGTCACAACCAGAGAAGGAAAGAGCGATGTTCCATTGCTTACACATGAGTAAGTACATGATTTGATCCTTATTATCTCACCATAATCTGGTGTCAGAGCAATGTATAGCTGTCACAAACCTGCATTACAGGCACCAGTTATCACTTCTAAATAATGAGTCCTTGCCATACGCAAAATAACATATGGCAAGCTCTCATTGTTTCCATTAGCTCAGGCTATTGGACGGCAGTGGGCTGCAACTGTCAAAATACTTTCAGAAACACCAGTACGGTTAATTTGGATTATAATCCTGTATTAAGCACCTTCCACTCAGAATGCCTAAAGATAGCTGTGTATTTTGTTGTTGATAGATCTATGGCCTCTCATCAGCTGTAGAAAAAGAAGGGGTAACCTGTTACAAAGCACTTTCTCTTCAGTCTTACTAGATTAGATTAGCCCTTCAAGACAGATTCAGCACACAAAGGTAATGCATGTAGTTGTAGATTTTTAAGCAGCTGTAGAGTGTTAGCTTTCCCTATATGGCATTGGGGTTAAAAGAAATGCTTTAGAAAGAATAAGATTTGAAGGGATCTTTTAATATAAATAACCATCTTAAATGCTTAGTGTTCTATTTTCATAACTGGAGGCATTTGAACCCATAGTTCTTGAAAATCCAGGTTCTTCAAACTAAAAGCTAAGAAGTAGCTAAACTTCTACCCATTCTATGTTAAGATATATACCTTCCCTGCATCAGTTCATGGTCAATTGGATTCTTATTCACACATCTTGATGGTATAGGGAGTGCTAAGGTATTTAAGACTACACCTATACTTACTTTAATGCTTTCTTGTACTTGCTTATCATTATAAAGGCTTGTCCTAGTTCACATGGGAATAATTTGTGGTGTTACATATGTGCAGAATACAAAGCAAATGTATACTGCTTTCTTGTTATACATAAAACACTTGGCTGATCAGACTGTAAAAATCTCATGTTCATAACAATTCAACTATTAACAAGAGTGAATCTGTTTCAGATGCTTCTTTTTAGTAATGGCTGTATTGTTTATGCTAGTATTAATGTTAGCAAATAAAAAATATGACAAGCAGTACTACTGCCACCAGAGGAGTGATCCTGCCCAGTGGAGTTAAGCTACTGGACATCTCCATGTGAGCACCCACCATGTGAACAGATTCCAGAAGGGAACATTTCTCTTGTGCACTACAGCGAGGTCTAGAAACTTAAAAATGTTATATTCTGTTCCTAAGCCAAATTATGTTTGTGAAAAGAAACATCTTGCCCTACTGAAATGTTTAGCACGATATCATAGGTTTTTATGTTTCTGAGGGAAACACAACGGTTTTCTTCACTTCTTGTAGTAATTGTTTGTCATGGTCTAATCTGTACTTTTCCAGAAGGAATTCAAAGTCAGATATGAAAAGCATCCCTCCTTCCCCCCCACCCCCCACCCCCATTAAAATAAAATACACCCTCAGTGGAAATAATTGAAGGCAGTATTTTTGTCTTGTGGGACTTAGTCACATAACCAGACTCATAGTTGTTTGCTTCTGTGGGTTTATGCTACTGCCAGCAAGACGTGATAAAAATACAAGAATGTACTGGAGGATTGCACAAACATACTTTCATTCTACCTAGTTATACTCATTTACTGACTTCTATTTTCTAGCTGTTGAACTGCTCATAGAAAAGTGAGAGCCCAGAGAAATGGTAAAGTGCCTTTCTTCACCATGGGAGCTATGTAACGGTCCTTTCTTTCTATGAAATAATAATCACTGCAATATTCTAGGGTAGATTAACATTTGTATCTAGGGTGGATTAACATTTGTATCTAGGGTATGCCTGCTCTTCAGTCTTGAGTTTAAATATGATTTCCAGAGAAATTCTGCATCATTGATTTCACTGTGCCTGCTCTGTAAGAGCATGGAATGAATTAAAAATGCTGGAGCTTGAAGTGATGAATCCTTTTGCCCTGTCTGTATTATGCTGACTTGTAGGTTTCTCAGTCTCTGTTCTTGGATTTTGCCAATTGTGACTCTACTCCAACTTTTAGTGTCTAGTAAAGGCTCTGCTGTCAAGGTAATGAAAAACTTCAGAAGAGGTTGGGAGCAGAGCCTAACCTTTTTGTGCTGAATCTGTCTTGAAGGGCTAATCTTTTTCTTTTGACTGGAGAAAAAGGAACTATATGACTTAGAAAATTAAGATAGGTACATACAGTGTGGGTACAATGGGAGTTAAACTTTTCCTGCTTCACCAGAACTTCCAAGTAATTTTTAAGTGTAGAATTTCAGCTAGTTTCATTCCTAAAAAGTGCCTACTCCCCTTCCCAAGGGATCTTTGTGTAGTTAGTGGGTGACCCATCTCTTTTCCTAGGCTTTGGGCAAAGGCAAGATGTAGCTTGTGCCACAGAGCCAAGAACTGGAAGCTACAATAAGGTTTCATTTGTCCTTCTAGTTAACAAAATGGATGCTTTCTTTATTTCTGTAAATTTTAATTTATGGTAAAGGAACCTGGCACCTTGAACTAAGCACCTCTTAAAACCCACTTAATCAATTGATAAATACTGCATTCTAAAGCATACATAAGAATATGGATTTGTATCTCAATTACAATGCAAGCAGCAAAAAAAAAAGTCCAAATCATAAACAGGTTATAGTAATAATTACACAGAGAAGTTAATAAGAAAAAGCAAACCCAAACAAAGTAAGGGAATCATTGAATGAGGCCACCCAGCTGCCCAAAATCTAAAGTAAACAGCTGGTGCTTTGAATAAAAACACATCCTCATTTGTGATAATATTTCGTCTAGAATATATTGGCCTGCTGGGTCTCATTGGCTTCTCCATATATCCAGTAATGTCACTAGTCTCTTCTGCTAACATGTACATCTTACTGAATCACAAAACCCTCAGTCTCTTTCTTCTTTTATGGCTTGGTTGACTTTGGAGAACATTCAGCATCAAATTTTTAACCTAACCACAACAGGGCTTCTCTTTGTAGGATCTGGTCCTGGAACGTGCAGTACGTACAGCATGATAAAGTTGTAGAGATTATACTAAGAAATCATTAATGTCAGTCCTGCTGAGAGGCTGTTGCGCCAGGCTTGTAGCACTGGGCTGGGGATGCTGCTTCTCTCCAAAGTCAACTGCAGTTTCCCAGTAGGAGACCAGCACTGACAGCTTAGTCTAAGGCCTGTTCTTCTGCAGACACAAGTTAAAGGATAGTGGCTTGTAGCACCGATCCCTTGCCAATGCACAATGGCAGCCTGCAGAAGCCAACAGCCTGTTGCTGCATCCTGGCAAAGGCTGCCTACCTCTCAAACCTTCCAGTCCTGGCTGACAGCTACTAGAAAATGCAGTTCAAACCTCAGGAAGGTAAGATTTGCCTCCTTGGACTTGAGGCAACTGTCAGATCACTCCAGTGTGAAGCTCTGTCTTCTCTGCCAGTAGGAACTAAAGTCACTATTTCTCTCCTGGTGGCAGGTCAAAAAACCAGGGAGACATTACCAGCGGCTGTACAGAGGTAGAGATATTATAAGGGAGGCCAGCATGTGGATTGACAGGCAAAGTCTGTAATGATCATTTAGCTCCTGCAGCCCTGGTTACGCAAGGAACTGCTTTTAGGTGTCTGCTTCTCTTACTTGTCCATAAGGATGGCGTGGCTAAGTGGTATTCTGTTCTTCAGATGCTCTTGGTTTGTTTTCAGAAGAAACTGTTTTACTTGGATACAGCTCTTTTGTCTTCAAGTATGCCTGCTCTTAGCATAAAATAAGACGGTGCCCAATGTGACTTTCATTGAAATCAGTGAAATCTAAGTCACGAAGCCCTCACCTTATATCACATGGCTGCTTTTGCTGACTGCAGCGATATGGAACCAAGCCTGCAGCCTGTCAGGAGAGTTATTAATGGTGCTAGTGTTACAGGGCATTCAGCAACCAGGCTGTGATGTGCAGGCATAGTAATTTATACCCTCATCTAAAACCTAATGTTTAGGTGATGAAACATGTGTGATCTTTGGAGAAGGCAGTGCACTGACAGGAAAAGGTAGGCAATCTTATCTCATTTGTTTTGAATACTACAAATCTGTGGGGAATCATAGTGGTTTTCTTCTTTATCAAATCAGTTTATTTCACTTTCAGTGTTAGGTTTTTGCCCTTTGATTTGTCATATTTGCATATCTCGAAAAGCAGATGGATAGTACGAGATAATATGGTCTTTACAAACTTAGGTCTCTGTATTCTGACGCTGTGCTGGAGTCCCTGCTCGTTGAACAGTGTAACTAACCTTTTTACCAAGAATTCTGGATTTAAAGGCAAAATATGATTTCCAAAGGCTCAGAGATACCTTTTTTCCCCTAATTCTCTAACTCCCACAGAACAGGAGCTACCTTAGCATAAACTGGACAACTACACTTCTGCAAGACCATATTCTGGGGGTGTCTAAATCTATGCCTTCTCTTTCAAAGTGTGGAGGTATAAGAATTTCAGTTGTTTCCAGAGCTGAGCTACAGTACCTATACAAGGCTGGAAGACCACTTCTTCACTTTCAGTACTACATCGCAGCTTTTGTCTTGAATTTTCATCTTAACTATATCCCGTCTGAAAAAGTCCGTAATACAGCTGTTTTCTAGCTCCTCATACTATTCTCAGTTTTGAGCTGCCCAGAGTGAGGAAGTGGAAATGCTCAGGTTCATGTCTAAGTTGTCAGCTTTCTTCTGTGATTTTTTTACTGTGAGACAGTTAAATCTTCTGATTTTTTCTTTGCTCCCTAGGACTGTTGAAAATGCATCTGAATTTTTGCATCTAGTCAACAAAGGCCTGCAGCTGAGAGTCAGGCACCCAACACTGGTGCATGCTCATTCCTCTCGTTCTCATCTGGTAGTTACACTGACCATAGCCACAGTTGTCTCTGGTGATAGCTTTGGTGAGTAGGATGTTACTGAAATACATCTAGAGCCAGCTGGTTTTTGAAAAACAGTCTGTGGACTGAGAAATTCTCACACTGTTTTTTCTCCTTTTCCCAATGTTTAATCCATTCCCTCAGTTCTTTTTCATTTTTTTACTGCTACGTACCTTCTTAAATAACAGACCAGTTTGATGTTTGAGTGCTACTGAAACTTTTACTGTCATAAAAACTTTTCATTTTCCTTTACATATGTAAAGAAGTTCTTGAAGTTTCATAGTACAGTTCATAGTAAGTTTGTTGTAAAGTAACCATGCATTTTAGGGATCATCAAATGCTTTTGGTTGAGAAAAAAATGATTTTTTTACTGGCTGCCTTGCAAAAACATCTATTAAATTGAGTTTCTTGAACTGTTAATAAAAGGCCATTGTAGGAACAGACAGCACAGTTGTTTTATTTACTATGGCAAAACCTGTGTTTCTACTTTTCATTACCACACCAAGACTTACCAGTTTATTGTTTCAGGAGTAAGCTGGCTGTGGAGGGTTAACTTTGTTTTCTTTTGCTCATGTTGTAATTAGGCTCTCAGCTTTCAGTGCTGTGGTCCATCTCCTTCATGCTCTACAACAACAGTATGGGTTTAGAAAGTGGAAAATACTTCACATTTTTTCCCTTAGATTGCTATCAGAAATTAAACCAACAATATTAGCGAAACAGAACAAACAGTGCCCACACTTATCCATGGGCCTTGCCAAAAGACACAGTTCCTTCACAAGTTGCAGCTCCAGTGTTCCAGGTGTTAGCTCTTGCCAGTTCCAGATTCGTGTCAATCAGACAGGAGGTACTTTTCAAAACAGTGTTTGCAACAATAGGGCACCAGTCATCTTGTCTAGTCCAGACTTTCCTTTGCCACTTCTCGTTGCAGTCACTCTTCTCTGCCATGTTTTCTGGTAGGAAAGCTTCACAGAAATGTCTGATCAATGTTGAATGTAGACTAAGGCTTCCAGCTCATAGCTTCTGGATGAAGATGTGCAATATGGTGGGTGGAGCAGCACTGTAAATGGGACCTCACTATAGCAGTGTGACAGCACATTCTGTCTTGTTTAAAGGAGAAAATCCTGATTTAAAACCTAAGTGCAATTGTCAAGTATCAAAACACCTGAGACTTAAGGCAACTAAGTTAAAGAGTTGTAACATCTGTGATGGATTCTGCACCTAAAGCCAGGGCTGACAAGCCAGCACTGTTTCAGATTTGATTAAAGTCTTAGAATTTCGTTTCAGCATTATCAGTTTGAGGAGTTTCTTAATTTCCTCATCTCAAACTGAAGAGGAGTGAGAACACTTACACTCCATGGCCTAAAGCAATTTATTCTGTGTATACTAACACAACTGCTCTGTCTACGCAGCAAGCAGCTAGCTTGGGTTTTAGCAACAGCCTAGCTTGAGAGGTTGAGAGCTCTGCAACGCAATTTAGTCTGCTCCTCACTCAAGTTTTGCAGCTGGGAATTTTGTACTATTGCAACTAGGTTCTTTAAGTCTCCAAGTCTATTGTTTCTACTACCTGTAGCAAAGTATGTGCCTTTTATTCTTTCATGTCTTTCAGGGAGATGGATGAAAACCAAAACACTGAGGGGGAGAAAAAAGAAAAAATGCTTTGGGAAAGTGCTTTTGCAAATACTCCCACTGAGCTAATGTGAAAGTGGCTTTCCCAGAGAATCTGTCTTCCACTTCCCAGCAGAGAGTGAAAGATAGACACTGCTGGTGAGGAAAAGGAAGGATATGAAGCAGTCTAGTGCAGCTACAGAACTACCAGGAGTAACCAGCCTAAACAAGTGGGAGTTATGCTATTGAGGATACTAGTTCATCATGTGGAGATGCAGCAGTGAGATATGAGAACTGAAGGAAGTCTAGAGGGAAAAGCAGCAAAGAGCAAAACAGCAGGTGCCCAGTGAGGATTTTTTTTTTGCCCAGAGCACCAGCAGGTGATGATGTTTCAAAGACCTAAAACCAGACTTCAAAGCTTACTCCTCCCAAACACCCAACATTCACTTTGAGTGAATAGAAGTGTGAGCAATGTGGATAACTGGATAAAACACAACCTATACCAAGTCTTGTTACCAAGTTGTACAATCAGTTTGATGAGCAAAACCTTAAATAAAAAAGAAAAAGTGATTCAGCCAGCCTATGCTATTGATTCTGACTTGTATATTGCTTCTGTCAGAATAGCCTGAAACAACATATATTGTACTTCCCCTGTTGATGCCCCATTTTTCCTCATCTCAGTTTCCACTGTCAGTGAGAAACTGTTTTTTCCACTACCCAGGTACTTCATGGGAAGAGGAACAAATGAGTCAGAGACCACACAGAGAGGTTTCCTGCACCTTTCCACAAAAAATGAGAGAGAGTAAATCCACCTCTTCTTCCAGAGCCTCTTCACCAGCACAGCTTGAAGCAACCGAGAAAATGAAGCAAATCAAAACTAGACTGCAACTGGTGGACCTGGCTGGTAGTGAGTGTGTTGGTAAGCAAACGCATCTGTATGGGCATGGATTCTCCCAGATCCAAGTTACAAGAGTAGCTTTTACCTCTCTATGTACGCATATGTGCTATGCTGCTTTCAAACATGGGGTGGTTTAAACCCACGCATCCTGCAATAAACAGTTTTGGGGGTGGATTGTTCTAGCTTTACACTGGTACAGTTAAACTGAAAATCTGACTGCATAAGCTTGAAATAAGCCTGGGGCAGTTACCCATATCATAGGTATATTATTTGTTCAGACTGGTTTTATTAAGCCTGTTTTTCTACTCTGAGAATTAGCATATCTTTACACAGAAATATTTAAAATGCATAAATTACTTAAATATTACACATATCTGCAATAACTGCTATCACAATGTGTGGGGTTTTCTGCCTTATTATAGAGACAGTCTTGGAGGAAGTTGATGTTGAAAAGATAATATTTGTTTTCATTGTTTCTTCAAAGCATTTTCCTCCTCCTGCCTCCTGTATCCACACAATAATTTCAAAAACTTGATTATTTCCTAAAGGACAAGCTTTTTTACCAAGAAAAGCCATGCAGCCAAACGTACCATTCCAGAAATAATGTTTTGAAAACTGAACCAGTATTATGAAAGAGTCTTTTACTTTACTGCCAAGAATTCTTGCTGTTGCTCGCTGTTAAACTTTTGTTCTAGAGAAACCTAATATAATTCATCCTTTTTCTCATTTGCTCTGAGGGCTGGAAACTGTTTGGTAAACACGTAATTGAGCAACAGGGTGTGTGTTTGTTCTCTCAACCAGGACAAGCATTTGCCTGGTCTGGGGCTCAATGAGCCAGGTCCTCCAGTGAAGCCTGAAAAGCTGTGCTCACATTGGTGTTAGATGTGGCCCAGCACATGCAGCAGGCTAACCTCTCCCACCAGCTACACTGGTGGACTTACTCTGATAAGCAAGAGCAGCTGGTAACTCATAATTGTGCTAAAATGTGAACAGGTCTAAGTGAGCAACAGTACAGGAGGCTTCTCACACAGTTCAGCACCCTGCCTTCCTGACTCTACAGTCATCCCGGATCATGTACAGTATTTATAAGTGGTCCCTTTTTAGCAGACTAGGTTTCAGTTTGAAAACTCAGCCAAATGCTTTGTGGAAGTCTATCTAACCAAACGTAGACAATCAGCAGTTTAAACATGTACCCCATCACCTATTTGCAGTTTTCTGCTTTAGGGTGATACCCACTGTCTCAGGAGTCCGTCTCTACTTGCAATCTGAGGACGGCTACATACACAGTGACCCCAGTGAAGTGAGTCTGAGATACAGACCATGACAGGGTCTTCCAGACTGTTTTGCTCTGAGCCTCTCTGACAAGAGACTTTACCACTGCAGCCCCATTCCCTTTCGTTAGTTACATTTCTCCAGCCCTCACTGCTGGGGGTTTTGCTATTACTGAACCTTTTCACATTTGCCTCTTGAACACCTCTCTTGTTCTCACAGTTTGGAAAGTGCTGTATTCCTGAAATGGAAGAGTTAATGACAGGAGGAACTCAACTGCACACTCATTCAGACCAATCAAAGAGTTGAGCTTGCAGCACCTCTTTAAATCAGTGCAATGTGATGTATAGACCAAACCTTTCCAGTTGTTCAGGGGCAACATAGCTACATAGCACCATGCTGGGTGGATGGTAGAAGGGCATCATTTTCCTTTTTCAGTTTCCTTACAGCAAATCATACCACAAAACAGCACCTTGTAGATTCTGGTGAACATAAAACCCTCACACTTATGGCTGCTGTACAGTTTTGTCTCTGGAGCTTATGCCATGACTGTCACTCCTATTTTTCCTAAGGAATACAAATTGGACAGTTAGTTAACTGCTATAAAAAGTGGACCACAACAGACTCCTCTCTGGGGGACCCTGTGGACTCATGTTTTCAAAAGCAGCATTGTCTTGCCTGATCTTATGGTGTTCCTACTTTCTCAGTTCCCTGTTCCTAATACATGTGGAGACAAGATGAATTGTACAGCTGAAGAGAGCAACTTTAACATGAGACACTTCATGCAGATCATCTGCCGGCACTGAACCTTCTTTAACCTTCCTTCAAAAGAGCAGAAGCACTGGACAATGTACTAGCAGTCCAGAGTGAAAAACCACTGTGTCTTGCTTGTGGCATGGGAGGACTGGAAGTCATGGTTCAGAATTTGTATCTGAAAATGTTGCATCAGAAGGACATGATACAGCAACAGAATTTTTCATATATTACAGTTGAAGCAGCTTTGCTTTATCTTACAATTACCTTTATCTACACTGTTGTAGGTATGTCTGGAGTGACGGGTGCAGCACTGAGAGAGACCTCATTTATTAACCGCAGCTTGTCTGCCCTAGCAGACGTTCTCGGAGCAATAGCAGAACAGCGATCTCATGTACCATATCGAAACAGCAAACTCACACATCTCCTCCAGGACTCTGTAGGTGAGGGATGATTTTTTCCTGACTTTTGTTTAGCAGTATAGTTTTCCCAATATTTTCCTTCCTTTGTTATATAAAACTAGAGGATGATCTTGTACTCTTCCCTTGTATGTGGGCCTCTGTTCAAAGACTCCAGCTCTGGAAGAGTGTGAGTACAGTGAGAATTCTGAACTGCTCCTGAATTTGGCTAAGCCTTGCTGCTCCCAAGGTTCAGTTTAGGAATGCACTTGAAAAAAAACACATCTCTAATAGGATCATGTAAAGGGTAACAGTTGCATTTCACTAATGTTTCATGTCTGATATAGTTTGTAAGTTAAGCTTCAATCTTTGTTATGACAGGGTGTAGTCACATATTTACACATTCTTTAACGCTATGTTTGGGTCACTTGAAGGAGCTGTCTGTTGTCAACAGCCCTTCTCATGGGCAGTCTTCTGCTTCATAAAAGCAACGGCAGGTAGCCTATGCTTGCTGTTCTGTAGATCAGTACATTACCAATGTGTAACTTCCTAAAAATAGCGAAGTAATTGTGTTTTGTCTGTTTCCTTCTTTTAGGGGGTGATGCTAAGCTGTTGGTGATGCTGTGCATCTCTCCTGACCAAAAGTACTTAACAGAATCAATGCAGTCTCTGGGGTTTGGAACTCGTGCTCGACAAGTTCAGAGAGGACAAGTCAAGAAAAAGAATTTCCCAGTGCTGAGTAAAGCAAAATAAAACCTAAGACTCCTGTAGATTAAAGTATTATTAATGAGTTCCTCAGTCTGAAATGTATATCGCTGTCCTAAACCCCTTCTTTTAGGTATCAACTGCCAGATAAAATAAACAATCCTCAACATGGCATTAGTAAGTCATAAACCTGCTGATAACGTTCTTGCTCCAAAGATAATAGCAAGTATTGACAACAGCTACCAACCATGGTGGAACAGCAGAGAATAAATCAGGCTGGTTTAGGAAAGCTACTTCAAGATGTGGTTTTGGCTATGTGTTTTCTTTGGGCAAGTAGAACTAAATCAACAGAGCTCTGGTTTAGGACGGCTTCTGAAAGGCCAAGGGTGCATTCTGTTTTCTCAGTAGAAGACAGAAGTCTAAATATCATTCCAGTGCTTCAAAGCAGCAAGTGAAATACTTTCTTCCAGCTTGGATTAAAACAACCACATCACTGTAGCTTGCTCTTGTGTCTAGCATAGATGGGGTCATTCCTGATGCACTATCAACAGGTAGGAGGGTAAATGAATCCATCATCTGTAATGAGTGGAGTTCTGTTCTCTGATTTAGGTAGAAAGTAATGGCACTAATGAGAGGGATAAAAAAGGAGTAAGGCTCTATCCATCCCTCCGGCACATACCTTAGGAAGCAAAGGAGGGGATTGTACAGGTTTTTGAAAACACTCAGGTTAAATGGTTGGAGTGAATTCCAACGCTGCCAAGTTCATCTCCGCCTGTTTTGAGGTGGGTTTTTTGCTTCATGAGTGATAAAAGGCCCTGAACTACATATCTTAATAGGACCTAAGTTGCACAACTTCTTTAGTAGTAATCTGGCACGTTGTTTCCCCTTGCACTTCTGATGCGAGGTAACCACAGCAGAGCCTTGAAGATGTGCCTGCACATTAGAAAAGAATAGCTACATGCTTTCCATTCATCACATGAACAAAACACCAAAACCTCAGCTTGTAATATGATGTTTGTCACCTTCAAGAGGCTTTCACTCTCTTACATGAATGTTGAGACAGCATCATTTGTCATCTTCAAGAGGCTTTCACTCTCTCATACCAATATTGAGACAGCATCACGCAGGGTCTGTGAATGAAGTTGCACTGGGAGAAGTTTGAAGGAAATTCAAGCATGAACTCTCATCTCAAGTTATAGATGAGAAGCAGTTTCAAGATGAGTAGTTGGGTTCAAGTAACACCTAATGTGCCTCATGCGTTATGTTACTGCTCAGCAGAGACCTCAGGATCTGCTGAATTTTTACCTTCAGCACTCACTCTGCCTCTAGACTGGAACTCGGGTCATTGGTAAGTCACTGCAAGAAGGCTTAAATTGCCATGGCCTGTCCAAAAGGCTGGAGTTTATAGTACTCCAAGTCACTTAACCTTCACAAGCACAAATATTTATCCAGAGATTATATAGCATACTTTTATTGGAATTTCACCCTTGAATATATAACAGCTGCTATTTTGCATGCAGTGCTCTGCTGTTCAGAATACCAGTGTCACAACCAGAGCTGTAATAATACTTGTCTTCTCAAATAATGCTGTGAGGGTAAAAATGCCTTAATTTTACCTGATTCCAGCAGCAACATATGGGTAGAAAAAGAATCTGGATGCAGGACCTTAGGAAGCTGAATGGTCATTAAAGCCATCTTGGGTCAGAAAGTGTCAGAACAAGGAACGTTAGTCTGAAAACAAAAGGCAGAAGCAGACCACATTCACCTCAGTCTCCTGACAGCTACAGTACTAAAGCAGCCTGGATTACAGCTCCTGGGGAGGTTAAGTGACAAGGGAGGGCTAGCTGATTCCTCCAGCATTTTTAAGTAAGTTACCCAAATATTTTTAAGGATTGGGAATTTCCTAAGTGTTACACAGAAATGTAACTGTGCTTTCTTTTCTGGAGCTGCTCTTCAAAACTTGGCATTTATTTACAATCTGTGTGGTAGTGGAAAAGCAGCAATGCTGACTATTAAAGCTGAAAACTATAAACCCCTCAAACATCAGCAAATACCAAAAGTTTCTACGTTGTCTCTGCCAAATTGTGCATGTGAAGCATTCCCTATTCCTGTTTTCCTTGTCAGCGTAGCATATCACTCGCTGTTTGACCTGCACAATGAAATGTATGAGATGTGCAAGGCAGCAAAGTTAACATCTTGGTCTAAGAACTTTCAGTCTTGGAATTTCCTGGGTTATAGAGACACGATTGCTCAATCCCAGTGTCAGATATGATGCACCAAAGGACTGACAGGAAAGTTGCAAGGCTAAAATGGCTTTACTCTGGTGTCTAACCTGTGTTGTCTTCTGCCTGAAGATTCACTCAGACCTGCTAAAGGAGAGGCAAAGGTCTTCAGACCCATCAAACTGATGCCCTGAGGTGCAAGGAAAATAAATAGCATGTGCAAGGCTCTATACCTCTCTGCTATATTTCTCTTAATTTTCAGGTCTTTCATGCTTTGAAATAACAGCTATATTCGAAAAGCAAGTGTGGCACATCCACTGATCTAAGTCTTCCTTTGTGCCCACAGGGAAAGCCTCTGTGCAGGGCAGCTTACTGAGAGCATCTGACATGCTGTAAATGCACAGTGCAGTTCATAGTACTGTGCACCGCCTGCAGATAAGTGTTACTCTTCCCCACACATATGAAAGTATACTTTTATCCGGAGCCCAAGGAAGTGATAAGATCCACAATTGCTTAACAGTGCTGCATTTCATCACAGGGTTAAAAAAGCAGTAATTAAACCAGGCAGAGCCTTTGGCCCACTCTTAAACCAAACCCTGACCTATGCTGACATTTGAAAATTATATATTTAATTTCCACATGTGGCCTCATGCTTTTGCAGCAGCCACACCACAAAGAGAGGCTGCTCTTGGGTTTAGCCAGGCTAGGGAAACCATAATCAGCATTGGAAGGTTCACAAAAATGTGTAATTTGTTATTAAATTGCCAATTCCATTATATGGAGCACTTTTCCAAACCTTTGCAAAATGTGAAGACCAGGCAGAATGAAGTGGTTATTGGAAAAGCCTTTTGGCTCCTGCTGTGGACAAGCAGTTGCAAGCTGATGGGCTTGAAAGCTCCTTACAACTAGAGGGAGAAGCAACAGCATCTGCTCATGGAGGAACACAGGGACTCAGAGTGCAGGAACACCAAACATACCATTGTCCTTCACAAAACCAACTTGGTATTTGAGGAACAACAATCATAGCCCAGCCAGATATAAATGCAAGCCATGTACCATACTCAGGAGGGCACAGGGCTATCTAATTGAAGGGCACGAGTGAGGGGAAACATTGCCTATAATTCTTTCTGACATCCATTTTATCAAATCAGGTTTTATCTCACAACACATTTGCCCCTATTTTGTTTATAGAAAAAAAATCTGAGATAAAATCTGAGCCAAAATCTGAGCCCTTCTGAATTCCTGCAAGTATCTCCTGAGAGGCCAGAGCAGTGGTCAGCTGCATTCAATCCATTTACTTGAGCTCATCTTGAATAAGTGAAAAGGTGCCTGCATTCCTGGTTGGCAACATGTCCAAACAATAACCATCCTAAAGCACTGTTAACTATTCCCTGTTGACTTTTAGACAATTAGCATTTCACAGGATGTCCTGGGGTCAGGAAAGCAAACACAGTAGCAAACATGGGCACTGCAGTGCCCAAAAGGCCTCAGCCTCCTGCAGGCAGTAGGCTCATGCCTGGGGCTAAGGCCTGTGGCTACAAAGGCACACGGGTGCTATTGATTTTGGGCATAACCTATGGCTTCTCTGATGGTACAGAGCATGCTGAAGCCACTGGGTAACGAACTTTGTGGGCATTCCTCTCTGAACTCTTGGACTGTGAAATCATTTCCAAGAGATTACCTTAACTACCCTTTCCTTCACAACAACACTCTGCTCCATCTATGTTTTTACCCAAGATCTCAGATTTTTTAAAACAGGGATGATCCCTCCTCTTCTTCCCTAAGGATTTGAGATTGATCAGACAAAGTATTTGGAAGGGGGGGGGTCCAAACCCAATACTTGAATAACATGATGCGATGCTTCAAATTCACCTCTTATTTGTTCAGTACATGACACGTCTCTAATGGCTTGGAGATCTGCCCCAGAAAACCTCCTGAAATGGTGGCCGAGATACCAAACACGTTCAGGTGTCAGTCCTACCTGTTCAAACACCAGGGCCTAAATTCAGCAACGATAGAAGGGAACTGCAGTGCTCCACCTCTCAGGACCAAATATTTAACAGCTGCTTTAATGGAAACTATGTGGGGAAAACCAAAACAAACAACACAGATGTCAAACTCCAGGAACATGAGGTTTGCACATCTTATCCACAGACTGGCAGGCTTAAAGTTGCACCTCTGCTCATTTCCCTAGGGATCCACAGCTAAGCTATCTTACCTTGTTCTTCCAGCTCCTCTGGCTCCATGCTTGCAAGTACCTCCTCCAACACGTGTCCCCTCTTAGCCTCTCTCTGTTACAGGAAATCACTATCCTGGCTGGAATGAGTCACTGCCCAGTAGATCACTTAAAGGCAAGCACCAGAAGGAGTCCTTTTCCCCTCTCATTTTCCTCTGACTTTACTAATCAGTTCCTTCCCTCTTCTAAACAAAAAGAATGGAAAACAACAACAAAACCCACCCCACTACTATAAAAGGTTTTGGAAGCCACACCAGAAGCTCTGAAGATCCAAGAGGCAGAAGATGATACTTCCTCCCTCACTTCAGATGTTTGCATTTCGGCAGTATGAGCCTTCTCTACCTCTTTTTGAGCACACACAGACTCTGCCCACTACATGCTCCGAGCTGTTTCTGAATTACACAAGCTCCAGGTTAAACACATGGCTAGATCAAGAAGAGTGAGCATTTAGCAGGGCAGCCCATGCACTAACAGTCCTTCACACCTTAGCCACAGGCCCCTAATGCTTCCAGCCCTATGTGCTTTGACCAGGCCCCAATGCTCCCAACACAACATGCATTACACATGCTCTGATGAGTCTCATCTGCATTTGAGGTCCACCTGTCCGCACACTTTTTCCCCGTACCCATTTCTCAAGGTAGGTGGCTCAGCATGGGCAGATGCACACACTCATCCACGTGAGACTTAGAAAGTGCCCATGCTCACTCACAGGTTTGCTCCTACTGCATCCATCCTGAAGTGAGCCTTGTACCGCCACAGGACAGTGAGGTGGTCCCTCAGCAGAACAGACCAAGCCCAAGGAAGGGGAGGTGCCACTGGGGACACCTCCGCCTGCTAGCTGTCAAGCCTGGTGCTGCACAAGGAAGCGTCATACTGCCTTCAGCCAGGACACCTTTCTGGAGAGCCCAGCCAAGCACTCAGATACAACACAGTACATAGCGACCCCAAATGCACTGTGAGACCCAGAGAGGGTTCCACAGCACCATGAGGCCCCACCAGGGCTGCCAGGGAAATGTCCAGGCACAGAAGGCACACACAAGATGCCTGCAGGCAGCTGAGCTCTGGGTCACACACAATGCTGCCATCACAGGGTGGCCTGAAGGCAAGGAGCCACCTCATCACAGGCACAAGAACACAAAAGTACCCAGCCTCCAAGAAGGACACCACCTACCTCCCATAAGGATTGGAAAGGGAAGTAGAGAAAAATGCAGAGTCCCGAGTGAGCCCTGCTGGAGTTCTGTCAGGCATAAGATACCAGAGAGACTGTGACACTAACTCATACAATGTTAACTCAAGTCCCAAAACTAACCCTGGGAGTTCAGATTTCATTGGCACTTTGCAGGCAGATGAAGTCCCCAAAAAAACCTCAGTCAGGGCAGAGGTTTTGGCAGACCCTGGCCAAAGCCTCAGTTTAGGCACCTGCTTTTAACAGAGCAGGTCTAAGAGTCCCCTCCAGAAGGCTGATAGTGCCTCCCACCCATTCACTCCAAGCAGCACTGCTACCAGGAGAGTCCCTGCAGTGTCCCACAGTCATGTCCTGAGCTGATGCTTTCACCTGGCTGCTTGTACTGCCAGGTATCTGGGGTCTGCAGACACACAGGACTGTTCCCAGGAGGTCAGACTCAGCAGCCACATGTGTATGGGAGAGAACACGACCAGACAATCACCATGTGTGAGGCCAAGGTCCTCTGCAACCCAAGAAACCAGAACTTGCAAGAGCCCTTCTCTTAGGAGAGCCCCAAGCTCCAGAGAAGATGAGAGTCACAAACAAGAGATTAAAATAAGGACAGTCAGACATAAAATAAGTCCTGGCCTACTGATGCAATAATCACAAAAGTCTTTTACCAAGGTCCTGCCAAGTTACTGCTGCCCTTGCCTATGCCATCAATGCCTGCAGTCCTTGCAAGTTATTTCTTACACCAGTGCATGCCATCAGCAGCTTCACCACTAGGACACACCTGACAGAGGGGAAGAAGAAGCAGTTTCCAGGCTCCATCCCAGCAACTGTTTAGGACTTCTTCAGTGAACAGCATTTAGACAAGACTGAGAAGCAAACCCTACCCCACCACCCCAGCAGAGTTCTACTTACTTCTTCCCTGAGCAGCTCCTCCACAACGGCATGACATCACAACCTACTAGTTAACTTCTCCCAGAAGATCTACAAAGACCTCCTCTTTTCCCTAACTCTTCTCCTCAGAAGAGAGCTGATTTCCTGTGCCTTAATTGCCCTCATCTGGAGGCACCTCCACCTGGACCTGCTACCAGCTGCAGCAAGGTAAACACTAGAGCCAAAGGAACCCTTTCTTTCCAGCCCACAGCTTTGGGAGCTCAGCAAAACCAGAAACCACCTGGGATGTCACAGCTGAAGCAGCTGTCCCTGTCCCTCAAGGGGCTCTGTGGTTTATTCATACATCCTTTACATGTCAAGGAATTTTATTTGAAGCTCTGTGGACACCTGACTGACTCTAGAGAGGTGCCTGTGAGCCTGCAGGATAGCATCAACAAAGCAGGGTTGGAGTGGTGGTAGCAGTGGACATGGGGAGCAGCTTTGGAAAGTCACTAAAGCATATCAACCTTCAAGGAGCAGGGTTGTCCAAAAGATCAGCTGATGCTGTGGCAAAGTCCTTGGGAAAGGCAGCTTTCAAGAGCTCTTACCCTCCTCTGTTTATTCTGAAAATAGGATAAAATCAGCACCATGGCTGTAGAGCTCTCCCTCAGTATACTACCCTATATTTTTCAGCAGAAATCTTTCTTTGGATCTCAAAGTGGTTTGTGCTGAAGCAGATTTGAAAACACTAGTTTGTACCCTCTCTATTATTTGCAGGACATGTGTTAAGCTAAACCATGCCCAGCTGCTCCCACAGCAAACCCTGCTGCTCACCCCTGCTGCAGGATGTGGCGAGTGGAATGCCAGTGCTCGCAGGGGCACTGCCACTCCAGAGGAAGGCTTCACATCTGCACTCCCAGCCTTACAGCTTTCTTAAGAGTGAGTTTGGATCTAGATGTTCAAATACATACCCGTACTTGGGGCTCCCTTTATTGACCTTCTGACATGGGCCCTTGGAGCTGTCCTATTGTCAGACATTCTCTTCAGGCAGGTATGCTGGGAAGGGTTCCTTGTTCTTCTCATTACAAGCTGTCAGCCTTGGGCAAAAGAGTGACTCAGGGAGCTGAGGCTTTAAAAAGAAAACCTAGAGCACTGCAACACCTGCAAGAAATGCAGTCAAAGCTGGCAATACTAATTGTGTGCCCTTGGCCCAAGTACCTCACCTACCTTAATGCACCCACTCTGGTGACTGGCATGTCCTTCTTAGCCATCCAAGAATGGGAGCTCACCAAAACGCATCTCAGAGCCCATCAGCACTTTAACAGAGGGATTACGGAGCCCTCTGTTCACATCTGACTAAAAAGACCATAGTAGAAAACTTGCTTTAGCTACAGAAAGATCATATGAGCAGAAATCTCTCCTTGATCCCAGCTGTAGCTATGAATGCCAGAGGAGAGGGCATTGCTGGTTCTGCAAACACAGAGAGCTCAGAATCCACTTCAGGGGATGCTACAGACAAAAGCCAGTCTGGCTTCCCATGCTCCTTCCATACACACACCCTAAATATAGAAGCACAGCCCACAAGCCAGACAAGAAAGATTTCAATACCACCACCAGGAACATCAATAAAGTGCACCACAGACTTTATTTCTAGCAGTGGGCAAGCTCAGATACCTCAGAAGAGGCCAAAAAGCCTCCTCACTGCCATCCCCCAAAATTAGGCAACAAGGAGAGAAAAGTACCTGGCTTCCTATAGCATGCTTTTTTTGCTCAGGGGTCTCCACCCCAATAGCCAAAGCTCTTTTGAACACGCTTGGGTCTGTGATGGGATGAGGGTAGGGTAACCCCAAAAGCTGAACCCAGCAGAAGAGCAGGGAGGGGCTCTTCCAGTCTGAAACTCCTGGTTAAGAGACCGAGCCACAGTCAAAGCTTTATTTCCTACAAGGGTGGGGAACATGGCCATGGGAATCAGTCAGTGTTGCCACAGCCCTCAAATAGCTTGGGCTATTTGTCAGCTGGTCATAGCAAACAGGCTGAGTACGTTATGTGGCTAATGCAAACTAATTTTTCCTACACTGCTGCTAAAGTATTCAGAGGTATTTTCCACTTAGCAGCTTGAGAATTAAGGCTTCTAGCACATGCCATACCTAATTCTCTAACTGAATATTGAGAACAGCAGTGATTTGTGAAAGAAAAATAAAGACTGGTATAAATACATTTATGGGATTTTAGATTAAAATGTGAGTCTGATATTTCCAGGAAAAATATAAAGCAGAATTTTAAAATACCACAGCTATGCTTATCAACAGCCCATAAGACTGCTCCTGCAGTCTACCAGAAAGGATGAATATGATTTTTGCTCATTACATCTGTGGTAGAATGACAGACTTCCAATGCATGGGCTGCTATCTGGATCTTGCACTAACTGCTACAACCTCCTCCATGCAGCTGGTACCTGGCTGACCAGGAGTGTGAAAATGCAGCACGGCCATGGGCTGGAGTGTGCCCCCCAGAAACGAGATGTAGGGATGCAAAGAAGTGAAATAATCTGTGAGGGAAGGAGTCCTTCCCATTCATTTCTCCATCATCCCATCCCAGGGGTTATATTGCACAGAATCACAGACTGGTTTGGGTTGGAAGGGACCCCTGGAGATCAACTGGTCTAACCCCCCTGCCAAGGCAGGGCCACCTAGAGCAGGTTACCTGTGTCCAGATGAGTTCTGAATGTCTCCAGAGAGGGAGACTCCACAACCCCTCCGGGCAGCCTGTTCCACAGCTCTGCCACCCTCAACATGAAGTTCTTCCTCATGTTGAGGTGAAACTTCTTGTGGTTTAGTTTACGACCATTGTTCCTCATTGGGCTTGTCTTCCATACACTAACTTATTGGAGGGAGTTTGTGAATTAGTGTCACCATTCCACAACCAAGCGCGTCCTATGCCAATCTTCCCAGAGACAGAAGCAGAAGCTTTGTCCCCAGCGTAGCTGGGACACAAAACCCTCCCTGCAAGAACCGGACATGCTGCCCGGGGGCCAAGGGATGCTGCCCCATAACCTGGGACCACGTTTTGTACATGATTCGGCCAGCTCCTGACGGCCAGGGCAGGTCCTGGGTCTGCTGGCTCACACACACCGCTTTGTCCTGCACGGGCCCTCCGCCCTACTCCCGTCCCACACCCGGCCGCGCTCTTCGGGCGCCGCCTCGCGCCCCGGCCGGGCACTGCCGCCACACGGCCGGGCGGACCCAGCGAGGAGCCCCCTGCCCCGCGCCGGCCCTTTGGCCCCAGCCCAGGGCCCGTT